>MCJB01038922.1:137516-152665 GCA_002018475.1 Nicotiana obtusifolia | reverse complement strand
GGGGGGGGGGGGGAGAACTACCACTTAGGATTTAATTTAATTGTGCTATTTGTGTTATGTGAAAGTAGTGTACGCAAGGTGACGAGTGGGTACACGGGGCTATATGTGGTATTTGATCGTTTTAGGTTATCTAGACTCTTTCCATGCTTTTAATTGAATTGTCATGACATGTTATATCCCTCATTGATAAGCTACTCTTACATGCTCCATTTGACGTTTGTTCTACCTCGTACTTGTTATTCTACCCTTATATGCTTTAGTTGAAATTATTGCTTTCCTTATTGTCTTGTTACCTCTTAATTGTTGAGATACATTTCCTTGTTGAGCATTCCCATTTATTTTATTATTGTTGAAATTCTTGTACATATTGTAATTGAGCCATGGGCTATTTGCTGTGAAAATATCGAATTGTGTGTTCCTTCCACGAGGTCATGCTTATTTTCTACTTGCCTTAATTGTTTACTTGCATGCCTTAGTTGTCTCGTGCTTTACTTGTTTTGCTGTTTTCGTAATATTTATAGCATTTCTTGATTTTTTACGTGATTCCTTTCTTGCTTTGCACTCATACCCTTTGATTATAGAAATTCTTGTAAATTGATTTAGTGGATTGTTGTTGTTAATTTGAATTGCTTGTGGATCGGGTTGCACGCCGCAATAGGTAGAATAAGGAAGGATCATGATATTGATAAATGATAGTACGGTGGGATCAGATTGCACGCCGCAACGGGTGAAATAAGGGAAGATTATGTGATATGGTGAAATAAGGGAGGATTTGATATTGATACGGTGGGATCGGGTTTGCGCGCCGCAACGGATTTTATATGCTATTCTTGACATTGATATGGTGAAATAAGAGAGGATTGTGTTTATATGGTGGGATCGGGTTGCGCGCCGCAACGGATTTTATATGTCATTCTTGATATTGATATGGTGAAATAAGGGAGGATTATGTTTGAACGGTGGAATTGGGTTGCGCACCGCAACGGATTGTATGTGTTGTATTCATTGCTGTACTATGTTAGCTTTCAGTATTTATCATATGAGATTCTGAGGACTGATATTTCTGGATTTACTGATTTCGAGGATTGAGTTGTTTTCATTAGTTTACTGTTTTGCTGTCATTTCTTGTTTTTCTTTCCTATTATTATTACTTTAGCGGATTGATTTTCAAGATGAATTTACTGTGATGAGTCATTATCTCATACTCTGTTGAATTGTTAGTAATGTAACGGTTTTAAGTAAAAGAATTTCTTAACATGCTTACCTTATGTGACTCTTAAGTTGGAACTCATCGTTTCATTTGGTACTTTAATATTCTTAATAGTTGTCTTATTTTACTTTAATTAATTTTTCAAATTGAACTCCTTAGTCCATCTAATGTTTTTACCTTACTTAGAAATCGTTATTATGTTTTATTTCAACAAATTCTATATTTAATTCGGTAACTTATCCAATAATTTGTTTTATTGAAAAATGCTATTTTCTTTACCCAAATTATTTCTAAAATAAACTCATTTTCTTGTTTGATTCCTTACTTTATTTCAAGATTGTTATTATACTTTATCGTATATAAATAAATCTCTCGAATATTTTATTTAGCAATTGACATGGATACGATGTACATGATAGCAGTTGGACTTTGCCGTGCGAAAATGATTTGAAAAAAATATATAGGCACGAGGTGCCATATTTGTAAGATTTGGATGTTGTGACTTATGATTTTAGATTTACGTTGAGTTGTACCTCGAGTAGATCTTGTTGTAACTCGTGCATTAGGAACAATTTGATTAATTGAGTCATCATTGATTTTTTCTTACTTGGACTTATTCATATTTCATTTGTGTTCTAACTATGTTGTAGCTTTATTACTTGGTCATTTCCTGTTGCTATTTGTGATTTATATGTTGTTGGTCTTACATTGATGTTCTCTCCATTGTTAGTTTTATGTTATATCGTATACAAGTTTACATGTCTAGTAGGTGTCTTGACCTAGCCTCGTCACTATTCTACCAAGGTTAGACTTGTTACTTACTGGGTACCACTATGGTGTGCTCATGCTACGCTTCTGCATAGTTTTGTGCAGATCCAGGTACTTTTGATCGAATTGGTTGAGACTTATGTCTGTACGGCTGGAGACTTCATGGTATACCTGCTTGATGTTCGAAGGCTCCGAGGTCACCTTCTGTTATATTTTTTTCCCATTGTTTCCTATTTATCCAGGACAGTGATGTATTGATATTTCTAATGACTCTTAGAAAAGCTTATGATTTATTTTACCGGTTTGGGGATTGTATGATTGATGTTGGCTTAGCTATGTTGTATCAAATATTACCTAATTTATTGCAGATAAGTTAGTTAAATTTCATTAATAATCAGTATGTGTTAGGCTTACCTAGTCTTAAAGACTAGGTGCCATCACGATGTCCTAAGGTAGAAATTTGGGGTCGTGACACTTCACAACCAAAAGCGCGTTCATATTTACAAGCTTTATTAATATTGCCCCATTCACTTCAGGGAATAGATTAATATTAATAAAAAAATTCTCATCCTTCGGGGAATAGAATATAATTACATGAATGCGCATTAACCACATCGCATTGTGATGCTTCGAACCTCTTTTTAATATATTTGCTACTTCAAGAGCAAATCGAGGCATGGATGTAATATGGAGAATTTTTCTCTAGCTTGTCTTCAATTGTAACCATAACAAGCCTAAATTATCACTTCTAGTGGTCATAGGCATATACCACTTCTGATAGTTAATAAAATTTAGTTACAATGAGATATACGAAATATTGTCACTTCTGGTAGTCGTACTTAGCTAGAGTTCAAGTGAGCCATAAAATTAAGCCATAACCAAGACTTAGGAAAAATTGCCACTACTTGGCTATATATTTCTTGCAAAATCTCATGTGTAGCCATCAATAAAGTTGAAAATAATATATCATGGTCTTGTCTCGTAATATTGTTCTTTAGGAACAAATTTATGGCCTGAACTGCCAAGTGAACCAATTAGGCTCCTAAGGACCAATAAAAAGAAAATCATACTGTTAGTAGCAAAATAACAGGAATATCTGATATAAAGGAAGTACTACCCTTTTGAGTAGAATTCTTAATGATGGCGATTGCATCTGATTTATAGCCATAGACTTTTGAGTCAGAACTAATACCTTTGGATGAGGATAACTATAATAATATATCTTTCAAAGTGTGTGCTCAAGGTAGAGTCTTGTGTTGATAACTAGTTATAAAATAAAAACTGTAAAGTAAATAAATCGAAGACAAGTATAGAGAGAGATTGATATATTATTCAACTCCACACTAATGTACATAATGAACTGAAATCTCCTCTATTTATAGAAGAAAGGAAGCAGCTGCAAGGCTTTCTAGGAAGCAGTTGCGAGACTTTTCTTGATCTGCTTGTAAGATGTCTACCTGAGCTGCTCGCAATTTGCCTGTTTAATAAGAAGCTGCTGCAAGTCATTTCATTGAGTTGCTGGCAATTTGCCAACCTCAGCTGCTTGGAGATAAACTTCAATGGAGTACTAAATTGATAATCTTCTTCAGGAATTATCTAAAGTGGAGTAATAAATGAACATCCACACTAATAATTTCATGACAATCATGAATCTTTGGCCTCGCGTAATAATTTTTTTTAAAAAATGACATATGTGTTTACCCGTAAAATAATGGTACAGTTAAATTTGTAATGTGGTTTATAGAAAAGCGAATCGATTTGATCCCAAAATTATAAATAAACTAAATAAAATGTAAGACTTAGCGTTGAAATCAAGATAAGACGGCAAATAGCTTGGTTCCGGGAGCAGAGCTTCCGAAGGCAGTAATACGCTATAAATAAACGAAAAATAAAGTATAATTGAGCTTTTGAATAGTATATAACATAAGTTAGTCAAAATATTCGTGTCTCTTACAATGGCTGTTGAAGTCACTATTTATAGCTGCACCTAGGGAACAAGGTACTAGGATCAAGCCCCTCTTAAATAACAATTATGAGGGACATTGATGTATGCGTAACGACAGGCTATGAATGCCAAATTTCTATATAACGGACTGTGTATTTAATACTGCAAAATATTCTTCATTGAATACTATCGAGTAGCAGACATTTGTTTGTCTTCATTAGCAATATTCCCTTCGGGGTCTCCCCAGTTACAACCGAAGCTACTGCCCCTGGTCTTGGTATCCACCTGTCTCGCTTTCCGTCTGTCTCTGGTTCCACGTGTCGCTCCATTATATGAGTATTTAATACGAACCAATTTTACCTTATACAGATAGTCCCCCTACTTTCCGGTGGCACATCTCCGTGTCATCGGGAAGTTAGTGAAGATACCTTTCTTGGCGGGAAATTGTTTGATCTCCTCTGAAAAGTTTCTGACGCTTGATTTGATACACTTCTCTCCGCATTTAATGACCCGAACACGCGTCGCTCCATGATTTATCAATACTTTTGTCGGTTCTCGAGGTAATCATGGCCATAATTTTAGCCGCATGTTCCTTTTACCGTTTCTTCTAGTCTTGTTATGACAGGATTTTTTATTTGAATTTTTGCTTTGCAGGCTAATTTTCTTACTTCCGAGGGCCTTCAAAATTTGATACTTGATAAAGAAAAACACACATGAGTGGGATCAACTATTGGCTGAGCTTGATCAAATTGTTGCTCGCCTCTTGACACTGGAAGCACAAGCTGTCGAAGCCAGCGAGTTAGAGACTCGGTTGTAGCAGAGCGAGCAGGAGGTAATGGCCCTTATCCAAGAGGCCGCCCTGTTAAATTTACAATTTCAAGAGGCCAAGGCAAAACAGTCTGAGGTCCAAAATGTTGTTCTTGCTGCTGCCGAGCGCGAGGCTGCGTCTACTAAGAGACTGAATAATTTGGAGGTAGCCCTAAACTCCAAAGCTGAAGAGGTTGCTGCTGCTGAGGAGAAGCCTAGATGGAGAGAAGTATAAGAGGTTCATGGAGGACAATAAAGTTGATATCTCCACTATCCGTGACCTTGATGCCTTCAGGCCACAAGATTCGAGCGGAATAGCCTTTTGACCGAGGTTGATCATCTTAAGTCAGAGCTCCAGCACCGAGTGGATTCCCTCATTGTTGAAAAAACACATTCTATGTATAGAATAAGGAGAAAAACCTTGGAAGAGGCCAAAGCTAGCGTCATTGATTTTGATGCCGAGATCACCAAGGCCGGTGAGTTGGAGTCAACTGCCCGAATGGGCCTCCCGGTTCAACCTGATGCAACTGGCTCTTCTGGTTCTGGTTCCATGTTCGCGGGAACTGAGGAGGAACTTGAAGAGATGATGATGAAGGCCAAGGTCCTGAGTGGTGGCAGATCCGCCTACTTCTCTTGGGGGCGTAGGCGCTTCTCTTCCCTCAAGTTCTGTGGACGCAATAGTTTAGTTTTTTTCTTTCTTTTCCCTTTGTTTTTCTTTTCATACTTTTTTACTCGTGCTTCTTGGCACGTTTTTTATATAAAAGTACTTTTTCATTTAAGCATTGTGCAAATTTTACTTTTTTGCATCGAGTTATGCAAGGCTTCAGGTGTATTTTTTCCCGATGGCATTTGGATTCCGAGCATAAATTCTTCCAGAACCAACCCTTTACTGTGAGGGTTTGATAAGGGAGGGGCCCTTTTATGTTTATGATGCTCTTGAAGTGGACGTCTCCTGTTTATTCTGTACTAGCATTTGAAGTACTTTATTAACTTTCAAATGATAAAATCAATTCATCGTTCGGACAAGAAATAAGATAAAAATAAAAGGACTTTATTTTATTTCTTCCATTTTCAAAAGTACATAAGTATTAGTTGTGCTGAAAAGAAATTGCCATTACTTGTGGCTAATTTGTGCAACTTGTTTCTATGGGGTTGGCCGTACAGTCCCCTGTCCCGATGATACATCTTTGTTCCCGGATTTCGTAGTCCCGGTTTATTTGGCAGTCAGGTTGTCGTATTCTCATATCATCCCCCCCCCTCCCCCTCCATGTTCAAATACGAAGAATGCAAATCTAATCACTGAAAGTCTTGTTCCTTTGATGATTCCACTAGGATAGTTGGATAATCTTTGGTCTGATAGCAAGCTTCATTCCCATTAGAAACTTTGCTACAGAGCCAAAGATTATCTAACCAACCCTCAGTGGCTTGTAGTGAAGGGGCACTCGTGAACGGTCGGATAACTTTTGGTCCGATAGCAAGTTTTGTTTCCTGTTAGGAACTTTGCTATCGAGCTAAAGACTATCTAACCATTTCGTAGTAGCTTATTGTTTTCTTTCCTTGTTGTTTAAAGGTCTTATTTTTGTTGATGGCATTTCCTTTGTAGTATGTTTTGTATTGCTGCCTCGTCAAAAACCTTGCCAAAAAAATTCAATTGGAATAAAAACTGGACGAAGAAAAAAAGAGTGCAGCACATGCTTTCGGTATATGTGGTCCCCATCAGCAATAGTTCCTCTTGATATGTGCCACATTCCAGTTGCTCGGCAATTTTACTCCGTCTTAATTTTCCAATTCGTATGATCCTTTCCTGGTGACAGCTGAAACCCAGTAGGGGCCTTCCCACGTCAGACCCAGATTTCTTGCATTGATCTCTCGGGTGTTTTGAGTCACTTTCCTTCAAACCAAGTCTCCCACTTTGAAATAACGGATATTGTCTCTTCGATTATAGTATCTTTCCATTATTTGTTTCTGGTCCATCATCCTTATATGTGCTAAGTCTCTATGTTCGTCGAGCAGTTCTAAGCTAACCAATAACGCTTCATTGTTTGCTTCTTCATCTGCCCGAGAGTATCTCATGGTAGGTACTCTCACTTCCACTGGGATAAGGACCTCTGCTCCGTATATGAGAGAGAAAGGCGTCTCTCCCCTGCTTGACTTGGCCGTTGTTCGATATGCCCATAGCACTCCTAGTAACTCTTCGGGCCATTTGCCTTTGATTACTTCCAATCTCTTTTTGAGATTTTGAATAATCACTTTGTTAGTCGATTTCGCTCGGCCGCTTGTGCTCGAGTGGTATGGCAAAGATGTGATTCTTTTGATTTTCAAGTCTTCAACGAATTTTGTAACCTTTGCGCCTATAAATTGTGGCCCGTTGTCGAAGGCTATCTCCTTTGGTATCTCAAACCTGCAAATTATATTCTCCCCCAAGAAATCGACCACCTCATGCTCGATAATTTTCTGGTAAGGACCTGCTTCAACCCACATAGTCAGTTATAATCAAAAGAAATCTTACCTTACTGGGAGTCAGCGGCAGCGGACCGACTATGTCCATTCCTCGTTTCATGAATGGCCAAGGCGGCAATACCGAATGCAATAGTTCTGCTAGTTGATTCACCAACGGCACGTGGTGTTGACACTTATCGCATTTCTGAACAAATGGCTTAGTGTCTTGTTCTATTCGGGGCCAGTAATATCTTGCCCTAATTAGCTTTAATACTATCGAGTCCATACCCGAATGATTTCCATAGATTCCTTCGCGAACTTCTCTCATGACGTAATTAGCCTTGGAAGCTCCTAAACATCGGGCCAACGGGCCTTGGAAAGACTTTCTATACAACTGGCCTCCCCTGAAACAGTAACGAGTTGCTTTAGTGCAGTGTGTTAGGGATGCCTTGGGATCTTCAGGTAGTTTGTCGTGTTCAAGATAGTCGATGATCTCATTTCTCCAGACCCAGACCAAATTGGTCGCATTTACTTCACAATAACCATCCATATCCAATACCAAATGCATGAGCTGTACGACCGTACCGAAGTCAGATCCCTTCATTTCGTGGACGAGACTAGAGCCCATGTTGGCCAGTGTGTCTGCTTCCACGTTTTCTTCCCTGGGGATGTGGGTGATAGACCATTCCCTGAACTGTGCGAGCAAAGTCTGGACTTTCACTACATATTGCTGCATGCATTCCTATTTAGTGTCGAAGATCCTGTATACTTGATTTACTACCAGTTGGGAATCGCATTTGATTTCAATAACCTCGGAGTCTAGTCCCCGGGCCAGTTCAAGTCCTGCAATCAAAGCCTCATACTCGGCTTCATTGTTAGTCAAGGGAACAATTCTTCTGGCCTGCCTAAGATCCATCTGTGAACAAGGTCCAGACTCCCCATGTCGTTTCTAACACCATCACCGCCTCTTTGGTGGCCAAAGGCAGCAGTCCGAGACTGAAATCTACCACGGAGTCGGCCAAAACTTGTGACTTGATCGCAGTCGTGGGTTTATACTCTATGTCAAATTCACTCATTTTGACTGCCCATTTGGCCAATCAACCTGAAAGTGCAGGTTTGTGAAGGATATTCCTCAGGGAAAAGGTTGTCACCACGGCTATCGGGTGGCATTGAAAATAAGGCCTAAGCTTTTAAGCGGCAACTACGAGATCTAAGGCCAATTTTTCGAGGTGAGGGTAGCGAGTTTCCACTCCCATTAAAATTTTACTACCATAATAGATAGGAGATTGCGTACCTTCGTCTTCACGGACTAAAATGGCACTTATCGCTACCTCCGAGACCACTAAGTAAATCAGCAATTTTTCGCCTTCCTCTGGTTTCAATAATAACGGAGGGCTCGATAGATATCTTTTCAAATATTTCAAGGCCTGCTGGCATTCCGGAGTCCATTCGAAGTTGTTCTTCTTTTTCAGAAGTGAGAAGAAGTGATAACATTTTTTCGAAGACCGGGAAATAAACCTGCTTAAAGCATCCAGTCTTCCCGTTAACCACTGAACCTCTTTCACATTTGATAGCTGGTCGAGAATGTCCTCGATGAATTTAATTTTATCGGGATTGACTTCGACCCCCTTTGTGACACCAGGAAACCCAAGAACTTATCGAAGCTGACTCTCAATGCACACTTTTCGAGGTTAAGCTTCATGTTGTGCTTCCTTAGGATGTTAGAGGTTTCTTGGAGGTGTTTAAGATGGTCACCTGCGTTCAAAGACTTCACCAGCATATCATCTATGTAAACTTTCATTGTTTTCCCTATTTATTTTTCAAACATTTTATTTGCAAGCCTCTGATAAGTGGCTCAGGCATTCTTAAGCCCGAAAGATATCACATTATAGCAATATGTGTCAAAGTTCGTTATGAACGAAGTTTTTTCATAATCCTCCGGGATCATTTTATTTGGTTGTACCCGGAATAGGCATCAAGAAAACTCATCAACTTGTGCCCGGCCGTCGCATCAATCATTTGATCAATGTTTGGCAATCGGAACGAGTCTTTTGCGCATGCCTTGTTTAGATCCTTATAATTGCACATGCAAATTTTTTTTTTTTTTTGAACTAGTACTACATTAGCTAGCCAGTCAGGATATTTTACCTCTCTGTTCAAACCGATATCAAGAAATCGAGTTGCCTCTTCTTTGACAAATCTGTTTCTGACCTCGGCAATAGGGCGTTTCTTCTTCCTTACCGAAGGGATGTTGGGATCCGGACTTAAATTGTGCATGGCCACCTCTAGCGGGATACCAGTCATATACACATGTGACCATGCAAAACAGTCAACATTAAATTTAAGAAATTCTATAAATCTTGACCTGAGCTCGGGGTTTAATCATGTCCCCAAGTGGAATTTCCTCTCCAAGAACTTCTTGAACAATGAGACTTGTTCGAGCTCTTCTGTTGTGGATTTGGTTACGTTCGTTTCTTCTGGTACCTGGAAATACCTTGGTACATGATAGGTTTCCGACAACTCCCCCCCTCCCCCCTTGTCGACTTCATTTGGCTCGGGAGCAGTCGTCGGTTCTTGTAATTGCTATGCCGCATGTTCTTTTCGTTTACTACTAGAAATCGATAGCGGATTCATCTCCTTCGCCGCCGGTTGATCTCCTCGTATTTGTTTAGTTCCCTCTGGAGCTGGGAATTGCAGAAGTTGATGATATGTTGATGGCACACCCTTCATCTCATGTAACCATGGTCTTCCAAGAATAATATTATAGCCCATGTCGCCATCTACTACTTCAAATAAGGTCGTCTTCATTACCCATTCGGCATTCGTGGGCAGCAGAATCTCCCCCTCGGGTTATCACACTTGCTAAGTTGAACCCGACGAGGAGCTTTATGGCTGGAATAATGCTTCCGGTTAGCTTGGGTTGTTCCAGCACCCTCTATTGGATAATATTGGCTAAACTCCCTGGGTCCACCAAAACACATATAGTTTTAAAAATCTAAAACATTAAGAGAAATTACCAGAGCATCATTGTGTGGTAGTAGGAGTCCATCAATATTTTCTTCCGTGAAGGTGATATCGTCCTCGGTGACTTTTCGGAGTCTTTTGCTATGGGATACCGACACCTTTGTCTTTTTTGCGGCTGAAAAGGTTATACCATTAATCTCGTTCCCTTTGAAAATCATGTTGATTTCTAAACGAGGAGGATCTTCTCCCGCCTTCGAGGGTTCTGCATTATCCCGATTGCGGACGTGGTTATTTTTAGCTCGGTCGTTTAAGAACTCTCTGAGATGGCCGTTTTTCAGGAATGCCGCCACCTCCTCGCGCAAATGTTGGCAGTCCCCAGTTTGGTGGCCATTAGTCCCATGATACTCACACCATAGGTTATGATCCCTCTGACTGGGGTTGGATCTCATCGGCCCCAGGAATCGTGCTTCCTTAATGTTCCTCATCGCTGATACCAGTTCCACTGCATTGATATTGAAGTTATACTCGGTCAATCTGAGGTAGGTGGAATCCTGGGAGCCTGATACCTCTTTGTCCTGCAACGGTCTGTTATTCCAGCCACGATCAACTCTCCTATCTGTAGTGAACCTGTCCACTGATCAGAAACCTCTGCCGCGTCCTTCGACCCTTTCGTAGGAAAAGAATTGACCTTTAGAAGACCGTCGATCCGCGTCGAAATCATCTTTTAATTTTTCCTTATTCTTCTCTCTGTCCCGACCCTTGATTGATGCCGAAAAACCGAGCTGGTCATCATTTATTCTTATCTTCGATTCATAGCGGTTGTGTAAATCCTCCCATGTTATTGCCTGGAGCTCGAGAAAACTTTCTTTCAGTTTACGAGAAGAGTCAGAGCTCCTCGAGTTCATCCCCTTAGTGAAATCCTCAACCGCCCATTTATCTGGCACGGCTGGTAGCAACATCCATTCCTTCTGAAATCTAGTCACGAACTCTCGCAGCATTCCTTCGGACTTTCCTTGGGCAATTCTGAATATGTCGGTTTTTCGGGCTTGCACCTTCCTGGCCTCGCGGGCCTTGATAAAAGAATCTGCGAGCATCTCGAAGGAATCTATTAAGTGCTCGAGTAAAAGTGAATACCATGTCAGGGGCCCCTTTGTGAAGGTCTTCCCGAACTTTATCAGCAATACTGACTCAATCTCGTGCGGAGCTAAGTCGTTTCCTTTCACCATCGTTGTATAGGTGGTGATGTGCTCCTGAGGATCCGAGGTTCCATCATTTTGGCATGTCTGGCATTTTGAACCTCTTCGGGGTTAACTCTGGTGCCGCGTTTGGTTTGAACGGCAACTGGGTGTATTTTTTTGAGTCCGGTCCTTTCAACACTGGTGGTGCGCCCAGGATTTGATCTATTTGGACATTTATTTCCCTCATAAATAGCATGAGTTCGGTTTTAAAGGGATCATTCCCGTTATTGTTACCAGATTCGCTGTCATTCCCCCCGTCCTCATCGAAGCCGACCTCACCCCTCGGGTGTTGTTATCAACCCTTTGTGCTATTTGTTTTGCGGGAGCACGGGAGGAACTGGACCTCTTCCATTCACGTTGTTGGAAGCACCCGACAATGCTTGCCTCAACTCTTTCATGACCTAATCTTGTCACGAGAGATGGCCCATACTAGCCTTTTTGTTGTCCCCTTGGAATTCTCACTGTCTCCAAAACGTGCTCATCTTCAGCATCATCAGGAGTTGCCTCTCGAACGTGTCGTAGATATTGCCACCACCATGGACCGGCGTGGCTTCATACCCCTCGTTGCAGGTATAGCTGATCGAATCTTCGTGTTGAGGCTGATTTCCTTAAGCGTCAACATTGTGCGTGATGTTGACATCGTTATCTGCCATTTTTTACGATCTTTTTCTAAGAAACAAAGAATTAAGCAGGTTAGTAATAGATGCAAGAACCAACTCAATTATGCAACTATCTAAGCCCCACGGTGAGCGCCAAACTGTTTACCCGTAAAACGGTACAGTTGAATTTGTAACGTGGTTTATAGACAAGCGAATCGATTTGATCCTAAAATGATAAATAAAATAAATAAAATGCAAGACTTAGGGTTGAAATTGATATAAGACGGCAAATAACTTGGTTCCGGGAGCAGAGCTTCCAAAGGCAGTAATACGAATATCAATAGACGAGAAATAAAGAATTATTGAGTTTTTGAATAGTATATAGCATAACTTTATCAGAAAATTCGTGTCCCATACAATGTCTGTTTAAGTCATTATTTATAGCTGCACCTAAGGAACAACATTCTAGGATTAAACCCCTCTTAAATGACAATTATGGGGGCCATTGATGAATGTATAATGACTATGAATGCCAAAATTCTCTATAACAGATTGTGTATTTAATATTGCAGAATATTCTTTATTGAATGCTACCGGAGGCAGACATTCGTTTGTTTCCATTAGCAATATTCCCTTCGAAATCTTCCCAGTGACAGCCGAAGCTACTACCCTACTCTTGATTTCCATTTGTCTCGCTTTCTGTCTATCTCCGATTCCATGTATCGTTCCATTATACGAGCATTTTGCCCACGAGGCGAGAGTTTGAGACATTCCAAGACAGTGAAGATAGTGCAATATGTTGCATATTGGACAAGATCTTCAGTTGTATTGACTTGTTAACAATTAAGGAACACATGCAACTTTTATCAATAAGTTAGAACTTCTGACTAATGGAGCATGTTTACTATTTTATAATGGGAAATGACACTGTATAACCGCTTTTAAAATAATATCAAAAATATATATACTTTTTTATATTTTTTTTGTGTATATATGTGTGTAGGAAACCATTCTATAATATCTTGAACTCTTGCCTCATAGGCAAAACTAATTTATGCCCATAACTACGGGGCCCAAAATTTCAAGTCTATCCTTTTTGGAGGTTATTCCTGCAAATCACCATTGACAAGTGACAAAAAGGTCCTTTGCCTCGTGATTTCCTGAAAGCCAATTAGGAATTTTCATAGACAATTTACTATTTTGATCTTTTGGAATTAATCCGATGAGACATTAGATCGAATATATCGATTTGTGTAAGATGCTTAATTGCCTATTGTCTATTTGAGATAAATATCGGCAATTCAATCCAAATGATTGAGCAGATTCGTATCATTTTAAGATCACTGTCTCCTAACACAACAAAGAAAAAAACATTTTCCTAATGAGAGGAAATAAGAAAAGAGAAATTAATGGTTCGTTATAAGTATAGCTGCCTACATTATTGTGTAAGTACTTTGATGCTTCAAAAACTATAATTACGAGAATCTTCTTTCTATAATTAAAAGGAGAAGAAAAAGTATTTTTATTTTTTCAAGTGGCATTATCAGAATATGCTACGTGGCACATTAGGACAATCCTTTAAACTATAATTAACTTGATATTCTCTATATATACTCTTTAACTTTATTAAAAAAAAAAAAAAAAAAAAAAAGAAACAGATTCAAATTATTATTTAAAAATTACACAATTAGAACGCACTTTCCCTAAATTTCCTTTGCAAACCTACACTAAGGATAGTGGATAATTGCTTAACCATAACATACGCACAATTGAAATCACGACCGAAACCATATGGAACTGTTCCAAACTGACGTTCACTTCTATGATATTTGGTTCTTATATTCAAATTTTCTCACTGCTATCAAAAATTCAAGAAAACATAGGTTTCTGCAAAATATGGCTATTCACATTTATTTAATCAAGCATATAACAATTTCGAAATCCAATGAAAGTTGAAAGTACTTTTTCGATTGAATTAGTTTTACAAGATTAAAAGGTATTAAAAATATGTTATTGTCTTATAATTCGTTTTGCTAACTCTACTTTTTAATTTGCATATGTGTGTATTTATGGTATAATCAGTAGCAAAAAACTATGTATCTTCAAATATGTTTCTCAGTGATATACCACAATATATATCATGTTTTGCTTATCTGCTTTTTAATTTGCAAATCTGGATTTTCTCTTCATGTATTTTTTTAATTTCTATGTGCATATTCATGGGACAATTAGTAGCAACAACCCGATTGAAGCATTTGTGTACCAAACATATGTATCCTCAAATATGTTTCTCAATGATATACTACAGCATATATCATGTTTTTGTAACGAGTCGGACGGTCGTTTGAATTTGTGGCCCCGTTTTTCCATTTACTGCTTATTCTATGCTCAACTGTTGTAACGTGACTTGCCGGGATGGTTGGTTCGATTCCGGGGATGTTTCGGAATGGATTGGGACACTTAGTCCCAAGGTTGAAAGCTTAAGTTGAAAGAGTTGACCGGATGTTGACTAATGTGAAAACGACTCCGGAATAGAATTCTGAGGGTTCTGATAGCCTCATATGGTGATTTTGGACTCAGGACTTTGTCCGGATATCGATTTGGAGGTCCGTAGGTGATTTTGGCTTGAAATGGCGAAAGTTGAAAATTTAAAAGTCGGAGAGTTGAGAAGTTTGACCGAGGTTTGACTTTATGGTTACCGGGTTCGAATTTTTATTTCAAAAGTTGGAATAGGTCCATTGCATCATTTATGACTTGTGTGCAAAATTTGAGGTCAATCGGAATTGATTTGATAGGTTCCGACATCGAATGTAGAAGTTAGAGGTTCATAAGTTCATTAGGCTTGAATTGGGTGCGATTCGTATTTTTGATGTTGTTTGATATGATTTGAGGCCTCGACTAAGTTCTTATCGTGTTTTAGGACTGCCTTGGGTGTGATTCGGACCATGTTCAATGCATTTCAGAACTTGGAAGATTGCTCATTTTGCTAGTGTTGGTTTCCTTGTACGCGTTCGCGGGAGAGCTCTCGTGTTCGCGAAGAGTAATTTTGGGCAAGTGAGAATTTGTTCTTTGCATTCGCGAAGGTCTGGGGATGATGTGCATCACGATCGCGATAATGTGTTCGTGTAAAAGGTGGAGGAAGGATGCGCACCATGCCCTTAGCCTTCGCGTTCGCGGTC
>MCJB01038922.1:111513-133559 GCA_002018475.1 Nicotiana obtusifolia | reverse complement strand
TCCTTTTTTTTTTTTTTTTAGAAATCCATTAGACACCATGCCTAGCGTTAATTTTCATATATATATATATATATATATATATATATATAACATAAGGTACAGTAATGGAGGGGCAGACATAAACCTTACCTCCTGATAGAAAAGATGTGCACTCTTGGCCATCCAAGCTTGACGACCAAGTATGCCTAAATAGCTATAATGGGTTAGACCTATGATGATGTAATGATTGTCTATCTTATAACATCGATAGACAATCATATATACAAAAACAGTGTGAAGTGAATCTAGGTCAACTATACAAAAAAAGTACATGTGTTCCTAAATCTACTAAGTGAAAGTTTTGAAATAGTATCCTCCCTGTACGATAGGATCTATTTCTAGTAAAAAACGGGTCTTCTAAGTGATGTTTCATAAGAAAGAGATAGCAATCTTCAATTTTGCTTTGACATTGATAGCAAAGAAAGCAAAGTTGAAGATGGCTAGCTAAGGATGGCCATGTAACCGGGGGGTGGTTGTGACGACCCGGCCAGTCGTCTCGTGAGTTACTGCCCCGTCTTCCCTATTTCTGTCCCATTATGTTTCGTTATCTGTGTCTTACGTAACCAAGTCGAGTAATCCGCATTTGGGATGAGTTATGTAAGAAAGGAGACACTTAGTCTCTTTCAGGAAGGCTGAGACTGAAAAAGTCAACCGGATGTTGACTTATGAGTTAGAGGGCTCGGATGCGATTTCCGACGACTCGATTAGTTTCAGGAGACGATTTATAACTTAGGAGTGTGATCGGAATTGATTTCGGAGATCCCGTGTAGAATTAGGCTTGAATAGGCGAAGTTAGAATTTTGGCAATTTCCGGCAGATAGGCGAGATTTTGATCCGAGGGTCGGAATGGAATTCCGAAAGTTGTTGTAGTTTTGATATGTGAATTAGGACATGTGTGTAAAATTTCAGGTCATTCGGACGTAGTTTGGTTGGGTTTAGATCAAAAGAGCGATTTTGAAGATTTTGAAATCCTTAGACTTGAATCCAACTCGAATTTGGTGTTGAGAGGGTGTTTTGGGCGTTCCGATGGTTGGAACAAGTTTGAATAATGTTATGGGATATGTTGGCATGTTGGTTGAGTTTTCGGAGGCCTCGAGTGAGTTTTGGATGGTTAAACGGATTAAACCATCGTTGGAAAAGCAAAAGCTGCAGAAAAACCAGGTGAGAATGCGGACCGCATATCTCAAATGCGGACTGCATAACTCACATTGGAGTCGCAAAAACAAGCAAAAATCTGGGCAAGATTCACGACCAAAATACGGCCAGAATGCGAACCGCAAACCTAAAATGCGAATGGCATATTTGATGGTGGAGATCGCATACTAAGACAGAAACTTGGACAAAAATCTACGTCAGGAATGCGACGGGAATGCGATCACAAACCATGAAATGCGAACCGCAAACCTCACTTCGTGTTGATTTCGCGGTGAAGGCTAGGGCTATCTTCGTGATGGCTACGTCAAATATGCGAACCGCATACCTGTTATGCGACAGGTATGCGATCGCATATTTGGTCGGGCAAGGGTGTTTTAACTCGATTTTTGACCACTCTATAAATAGAACTCAGTGCCCATTTTGCCATGCAAAACCCATTTCCGTTACCCACGAAGAGAAATACCATAGAATCACCATAAATCAACCTCAAAACTATATCCAAAGGAGATTTTCATGGACAAATTCTTAAAGGAAGAGTTTTGGTCATCTTAAACATACTTGGGGCCATAGAACTCGGATTGAAGCGAATCTTGAAGCAAATATTAGGGGATTTTCAAGAGGAATCTCGGGGTAAGTGTTCCTAACTAAATTTTTGAGGAATTATCTCAGTTTATCATAATTTTTAGCAATTAATTGGTGATTTAAGTTAGGAAAATTATGGAAAACCCTTAAGTTTAGATTTGAGGGTTGGAGGTCGATCCGATGTCGGAATTCGACAAATTTTGTATGGTTGAACTCGTGAGAAGATAAGGAACCCGTTGAGGTGAAAAATACTGAATTTCGAGAAGTGAGCCCGGGGCTCGGGTTTTGCTAATTTCAGGATTTCTTAGTAATCTTGATTGTTTTCGCTTGGGCTTTGTTCCCTCAACGTATTGTGACGTATTTGTTCTAAATTTGGATAGATTCGACGCACGTGAAGGCCAACTCAAAGGATTTAGCCGATTTGAGGTGAGTAGTGATTGTAAATGATGTCCTGAGGGTTCGAAACTCCGGATTTGCACATCGTAGTGCTATATTGAAGTGAGGCACACGCTCGATGATGAGCGTGGGGTCGTTTACTACTGGGACTGTGACTTGGTCCGTCCTGATTGATGATTTTTACTACATATTTGATTGAAACTTATTGATATCATCATATTTGGGCATCTCGCCGGTTATGTGAACCCTTCAGGGGTATTATTTGGCATCTCGCTGATTATGTGAACCCTTCAGGGGTATTATTTGGCATATCGCCGGTTATGTAAACCCTTCAGGGGTATTTGTTACTGAATTGATTCATTTCTTAAACTCAGTTTTGAAAATTAAATGACTTGCATATGATATGTTGGATCGGGTGACACGCCGTCACGAGATATTGCGCTACTGAACCCCCCACAGTGAGCGCCGGGTACCCAGGGAACAGGTGTCACGCTGCCACGAAAGTCATGACGTGCATTGCATTTTGTTGTGTTGGTGTTGTTTTCATTTACTTCATGTTATTTGCTTAGAATATTTACGTTCTTTTACTGTTTCATCGTGGATTGCTCTAAGTCTTATGTGTTTCCTTACTTTTAGTCATTATTTATATGTATTACTCACCGAGTTGGAAGTACTCACATTACTCCCTGCACCATGTGTGCAGATTCAGGCGTTATCGGTTCCGCTCCGAGGTGTTGACTACTATTGTCAGGGCGGTGTTTCAGAGAATACGAGGTAGCTGTTGTCGGCCGCAGCCCCGTATCTCTTTTATCTTGATCTTCCCATTTTCTTCTAACCATTGTGCCAAAGATATTGTAATAGTAACCTTATTAGTAGGATTTCATTAGTTGCTCATGACTTTGTGACACCCCGGTTCGGGCTGTAGTCGAGATGGTTCTCTATATTTTTCCGTTAATTTCTGTTATTAAACCGTACTTATATTAATTTGCGTTGTTTAACTGTCTAAATCGAGGTTTAATTGGATTGGCTGGCCTTGTCTTCATGAGAGGCGCCATCACGACCGGGTTGGGATTTTGGGTCGTGACAGTGGTGCTGACAGTGTCTGATGTTGTGGATGCATACTAGCATGGTTAGCTTGACTGGTGTGCTTCTGAGGCTGCTGCATTCCTTAGACTCTTTATTTATGTGTATATGCTGCTTCTAAGTGTCTTGTGTTTCTGAGTGTTGTAGCTTCTGATGAAGAGATGACTGTCTATCTAGCAAGTTGCTGGTGTTGCTACTGCTGTTGTGGAGATATTGTGTTTCTGTGTATTGTGGCTTCTGCTGGGATGGTGATTGTGTTGTCTTCTTGCTGCTGCTGTTGCAACTATTACCACAATTGTTGTTGCTGATATTACTGTTGTTGTTGCTGCTGTTGCTTCTGCTGCTGTTACTACTGCTGGTGCTACTATTGTTGTTGCTGTTGCTTTTGTTGAGTTTGTAAGAAAACTTCACTTGTATCTGCTGGTTAGTTGATGGATGCCTTATGCTGCTGCTGTGGCTGTTACTGGAGGGCTGTGTACTTTCTGCCTTGTGTTTGTGAGCAATCTGCACTGCAATGCATGCTTGGATGTCCTGATGTATCTGCATCTTCTGCTGGATTTCTGTGATTTGTGGCTGCTGCTGAAGTAGTGATTGTCTACTATTGATGCTGTTGCTACTTCTGGAGAACTGTGTGTTGCCTTCCTTATGTTAGTTTTGTGCTTCTGAGATTTGCAACTTCTGCTGAGGTGTTGAGTGTCTGTTGCTGTTCTTGTTGGCTCTTTTGCTGTTTCTGTTGCTGTTGCAGCTATTATTGCTGCTGCTGTTGCTGTGGCTTCTGTGAGGTTGTGTGTGTTGCTTCTGCTGATTGCTTTGTGTTACCGTGGTTCGTGGCTTCTGCAAAGCTAGTGAGTGTCTGTTCCTTTTGCTATTGTTACTGCTGTTGCTGCTGATAGTGCTGTTACTATTGTTGTTGTCCTTGTTGCTGCTATTGTTATTGGTGCTGTGAAGCCGTGAGTTAGCTGTCTGATGCCTATGTGAAAGGGTCCGTAGTAGTTGTTGCAGCTGCGGTAGAATGAGCACTAAAAGTGCTAATACCACACACTGCAGCTGTAACAACAACCTGGACCCTTCCAAATTGTCTGTTTTTGTTGTTCCTATAACTGACTGCTGCTTTGTTTCCGTGATTTGTAGCTGCTGTTGAGGTGATAGTTGTCTTCTGCTGTTTTCATTGCTGCTACTTGAAGGCTGTGTGCTGTCTGGCTTATGCTTCTGAAGAGGTTGTACTGTATTATTGGCTTGCACTGCAATATTGAGGGCTGGGTACTGCTGTTGGCTTATGCTTGAGGAATGACTGTCCATCTTGCTGTTATTGCTGGCATTGTTGCTGCAGCTGTTGTTGTTGCTGCTGATGCTAGAACTGTTGTTGCTGATGCTGCTGATGCTTCTGTTGTTGCTGCTGTGAAACTCACCTTGCAACTGTATCTTCTGTTGTGGTGCTGTGCTTTGTGGCAGTTGTTGAGATGATGGCTGTCCTCTGCTGCTGCTGGTGTTGTAACTGAAGAGCTATGTATGGTCTGCCTGATGGTTGTGAAGAGACACAAGATTGTGAGATTGTGTGTTAGTTGGCTTATTTATGTGTGGGGACTGCTTGGTGTGAGATGGTGGTTGTCCATTGCTGCTACTGTTTCTGCAGTATTCCTGCTGAACACTGCTATTACTGCTGTTGTTGCTGCTGACAAAACTGCTGCTTCTGTTGCTATAGGGCTGTGTATTGACTGTGTGGAGAAGCTGCACATTGCTGAATCCATCCATATTATCTGCTTCTTGTATTGCTGTAGCTGTTACTGTAGTTAACTTCTGCTGTGCCTCTATGGTTTGTGATTGCTGCTGAGATGGTATTTGTCCCCTACTGCTACTGTTGCTGCTACTGGAGGTCAGATGTATTACCAGTGTAATGGTATGGTGTTCAGCCTTGCAGCTGTAGTAGTACATTTGACAGTCCAGTCTTCCTACAAAATTAGCAAACATGTTATGGGAGGAGAGGACCAGGGAGGTTGCTGCAATTGCTGAGGTTGTGACACCATATCTGTTAGCAACAGCATTGTGATTTCCTGCAGGAAACAGCAGACATGCTAAAGGGGAGAGTTCCTGTTGGCTTAATGATTGTGGCTTGCTTGTTGGTAGCTTAGATAGAGAGAGCTGCACTGGGCTGGATAAAAAGTGGAAAAAACCTTTCTGCAACAAAGCAAACAGAGAGATCAGAACAGACAGAAGTATGAGGTAAAGTGTTTCTGTTCTGCTGCATAGGTTACTGCTCCTGTTGTTATTACTGTATCCAAGTTGTGTGGTAAATTGAACTACTGTTACTTCCCTCAGGTGTATGTTCAAGTTGATCATTCAACTGCATTGTGAAGTATCATGTGTGATGGGAAGTTGAGTTTTTTGGACTTCATGTGCCGAAATGCAGGAATGCCTTTGCTGTCAAGGCAGACCTGTCCCCTTATATCTGCAGGTAGTTCCCTTTGACTGTTGTAGTGTCTTACGGAATTAAAATCATGGCTCAGTTTGGACAGGATATCAGCTGGACCATTGGCTTCTCTCAGGGGCATTGAGTCTTTAAAAAAGGTATATCTCACCATTTGTTGTAGACTGATAATAATGTAGCAAGGGAGATCACTAATCATCAATCTCTTCGACAACCAAACATAATTCGCTTCAATGATGCTATTTTGTGAGCTTATATATTATTAATTTTTATGGCGTTGCTGTATTTAAGTTGGTTTGTTTTGATAATGGCAAGACAATTTGCTTTTCTAACTATTTTTTGCTTTGTGCGATACAGGTATTATTAACTCTCATTTATCTTGCCATTGTTATTAAATATGCGGTTGGCATAAACCTATTAGGCGCATTTTCAGTGTAGAAAACTTCAGTGAATATGAATTATACTTAAATATTTTTATTTTGTCAATAATTATTTTTCTCATATACTACCATTATGAAAGATAATGAAATGGTAATAGAGGCCTTTTGTCACAATTCTATGATTTTAAAAGGCCACAATTTCTATGTTTTTCAAATCATTGGTTCCCTATCTGTAATGCTTCTATCATTTGGTTTGATGTTATTCTGCTGATTTGTATATATTTATATTTCTACACTAGGAAAGAATAAGATAGTCATAGTTTTTCTCCTCCAGTACAGTTTGCATTCAAGACCAAAATCAGGTTTAAGCAGGTGCCAGGGACGGAGGTCTAAGAAGAGCCAGAAAAGCTTACCAATATCACTCATTTGTGTAATTATAGGACAGTCTGGGTTCAAAGAAACCATAGATATTTCAGGATAAAACTCTATCCTTGCTGGAAATATTCAGATGCTTACAGAATATGGACCACAATAGTACAGTAATAGAAACCAGATATATCACCTTCTTGGTTCTGCTTACTGACTATAAAACTTAACTTACCTATAAAATTATATTTATGTGCATGTAGTGGGTATGGGGGTTGTCAATACTCTCTTCATCTTTTCTTGCACATGAAATAAGTATTATTTTATTTGCAGCTGAAAATTACTTCGGGTGTCACTGCTCAATTTTTTCAGTAGATCGTGATGGCGCTTAACGTTATCGCTAGGCAAGTCAACGGTGCACTAGTTACATATTTATTCTTTTAATAATTTCAAAGTAGTTGAGTTTTATTTATTAAGTAAATGAGAAGTGAAAATTTTGATAAACTACAGCATAAACAAATAAAAGAACAAGTATGGTGAAATAAATACTCAAAAACTATCAAGTGTCTACTAACATATTTCCACGACCCGATGTCACAAGTGTATGAGCAACTAGTAGAATATACAAAACACCTAAGCTATTGTCTTAATTGAGATAGACAGAAAGTAAATACAACAGAGAGAGACAGCGGGTGCTGCAGAACGGACTCAGAGAGCAACTCATCACTATGCCTCAGGATAACGGGGGTGCGCGCCTGAATGAACACCAGATGCACCTGCCTCAAATCCTGCACGATTAGTGTAGAAGTGTAGCATGAGTACATAAACGACATGTACCCAGTAAGTATCCAGTCTAACCTCGGAGAAGTAGTGACAGGGGGTCGACATCGACACTTACTATGGGCCAACAATAAAAATACAGAAATTCTAAATAGGCATGGAATATTATTATTCTAAATATGTGAATAATAATATTAACATAATAGCAAGCAATGAATAAATGATCCTTTAACTGATAGCAATTTCCAAAATCTCCAACTAACACACACTAACTCCAAATCAATTTCGGGCCAATAAATAAATTATAACCTCTCAAGTCATAAAAAAAATATCAAGTGTATTCGGGCTCCAAGCATTAACAAGCACGATTTATGTCGAGATCGTACGGCCCGATCCAGAATAATGTGTATACTGCCGAGGGTCGAGCGGCACGAACCATAGATGCATCTATTATACTGCCGAGGCGTTCGGCCCGCTCCACAAGAAGAGAGAATACTCTATGAACATCCGATTTAAAAGTTATCACAAGACTAATACACAAGAAAGCACAATTTTTATTAACGGTCAAATGCCAAAATTCTAAGTAAGTGAAATTCGGCCTTTACGAATCCTTTATCAAGTTTCAATATAATTTTAGGCACTTATATTAATAAGTAGAGTGCAAACAATACACGCATTTCATGATTTGGATCCTAAAACTACGCGGACTTAAATATGATTAGTCTTACGCACGGACTCTCGTCACCTCGTACGTACGTAGCCCCCACAATTAGAAGCAAATAGTAATTTAAAATATCTATGGGGTAAATTCCCTCTTACTAGGTTAAACAAGAGATTTATCTCCTCTCAAAGCTCAATTTTCGGCCCACAAATTCGCTCTAAAGCCTCAACTTGGTGCCGAACAATCCGAAGCTAGCCAAATGTTATATAAATTAATCAATACACGCTCACAAGTTCATAATTTAGCCATTAGAGTAATTACCCAACCCAAATTGAAAGATTCCTAAAATTCATCCCCAGGTCAATGTGCCTGAATTTTGGAAATTTTCGAAGATAAATATTACTCATAGCCTCACGAACTCAAATATATAATTTTTACTTAATTCCATAGCCAATTTTGTGGTCAAATCTCATTTTTACCAAAACTTTAGGTTTTTCTTAAATCCCCTTTAATTTCACAAGCTTTTCATGTTAAATATACCTATGATTCGCGTATTTAGCTAAAGAATTGATAGGGATCACTTACCTCTTGACGTTGATGAAAGCCCTCCACAAAATGCTCTCAAAATCGCCTAAGACCAAGTGGGAAATGAAGCTAAGTCCCGTAATAGAAAGCCCTTGCACCAGGCGCAAATGTCGCATTTGTTCGCAAATGCGAGGGTCGCAATTGCAACAAAAACCATCGCAAATGCGAAGGCTGGCCATCTCTGATATGGTCGCAAATGCGACCAAAAACTTTGCATTTGCGAAGAAAAACTGATCGCAAACGCAAAGGAAAAGATCGCAAATATGAGTCATGCCTCGCCCAGGCTTCATCGCAATTGCAAAGTCCACCTCGCAAATGCGAACAAAACCTCGTATTTGCAATACCTGAGGCACCAGCAAAAAACCCAGAAAAACTGAAGTCCTTCCACTCCTCCGAACGTGTCTGAAACTCACCCGAGCCCTCGAGGCTCCACACCAAACGTCCACACAAGTCTAAAAATATCGTACAAACATGCTCGTGTGATCAAAACATCGAAATAACATCTAGAATCACGAATTGGATGCCCAAATCCATGAATTAAACCATGAAACTCAAGGCTTCTAGAAACACTTTCGCGCGTTCGATTACTATCAAATCTATTCGGAATGACACCAAATTTTGCATACAAGTCACAAATCACCATGTGGAACTATTCTCAGGCTCGAGATCTCAAATGGACCTTGATAACATCAAAACTTACTCCAAACCAAACTTAAAGAACTTAAAAAAATCTTCAATGCGCCAACGTTCAATATTAAGCGCCGAAACGCTCCCGGGTCATCCGAAACTCGATCCGAATATATGCCCAAGTTCAAAATTATCATACGAACCTATAGGGACCATCAAATCCCGATTCTTACGTCGTTTACTCAAAACATTGACTTAAGTCAAACTTAACCATTTTAAGCCGATATTAAGGAACTAAGTGTTCTGGTTTCAATTCCGACCCTTCCAAACCCGAACTAACTTTCCTCGCAAGTTATAAAAAAGTAAAAGCACATACAAAGAGTCTTAATTAGGGGAACAGAGATCTAAAAGAAAAAATGACCGTCGGATCGTTACATGGGGTCAAGACAAATCATATAAATATTTTTTGTCTTACTTTGTTGATTGGAATTTCCAGACCTTAACTTCTATCTTCTGGGTTTTGAAAGCTGGCAATGACCCTAATGATGGTAAAAGAAAGTGTGAACCATTCTGACCCATATTCACGATTGCACATCAGAGGAGCATATATGTTTATGATCTTTACTATGGAAGGAATGAAATATGTAAACAGCTATATGAGTTCTGTTTGGAACAAGATTATGCAGATGGCAATACCTGATTGAAAGATGGAGTGTTTGAAGCCAACATCCTCTACAACTTACAAAATCTGTCTGTTTCTTATATGTAATTCTATCCTTTTTTCTGTGTTTTGACATGCAGCCTGGATATGAGCATCTCTGCTGCTTGCACTGCATACAACCTCGGGATCACAACTTTACAACTACTTGTGCATGTCATGTCCCCAAGCACCGTAGGGAAGTTGTTGTAATAGAGTGAGTACATTGTGAATGTCAAGATTGTGCAAGTGGGAAATAATTGTTTTCCTGTAACTATATGTTAGGAGGTCTGATTTTTCTATCTTGAAAGACTTTGGCTTTGTCAATTTTCTGAATTTCCAGGGTATTAGAAACCTTTGTTTGTGGCACTCTAACTGGTATGCATGGCTTGCTTTATTGAGGCTCTAAAGAATATTATTGGACTTCAGAAAATAACTGTATGTTTTTTTATTGAGTTTTCTTGTACGAATATTACATTTACATGTTCCCAAAATAATAGCATTTACATGCTCCTTTATATCTATCTTATTTTTCAAGACATATTTTTTTATGAAAAATTATAATTATTCTTTTTCGCGCAACGTGCAGGTACGAATACTAATTTATACTAATACTTAAGATTTCTGAGTTGACATTATGTGTATTAATTTGCTATGGCTGACCAATTTAGGTCTTGATCCCATTATATTCCACTATCAGCTCATTTAGGCTTATTTCTTATTGATGATTATATTTCTTAGTTACCATCAAAAAGTTGCGGTGAATTGGTAAATACCTTACATTCTTAATCAAAGATCTTGGATGTGCAAGCTCAGGGAATGAAATCGTCTCGGTAGAGAATGCTTTACTTCCTAAGTGGACTTTCCAAATTAATTGAACCTCAAACTGGATATAGAATACTGATTAAAAAAAAAATATATATATATATATATATATATATATATATATAAAATATATAATAAAAATCATACTTGGTGTGTTCCTTTAACGATTCAACTTACACACGTTACTAGACACCTATAACTCAAAATCGTAAAACATGGTCTATTGCTCTATTTTATTGTACACACTTCAATTATTTTATTAAACACATTCTATTTATTATCGGTACAAGTACTAAATAATTTTGCAACCAATGGAAAAAAAGTAATCTAACATTTTTGTTTCTTTGACCTCTCATGATTTTGTTAGCGGCTAACAAGAGTTTTAAAATATGGTCTACTTTTGTTTTCAAAGTTCTGCACTGCTCTTTCCTTGAAAGTGTCACTTTTCACCGTCAAAGGATGCGGTGTAATGAATGTGACTTTTTTTTTTTAATCAGAGGTCTCGAGTTCGAGCATTGGATATAAAAAAATTCTTGGTAGGAAGCACTTTTCTCTGAATGAGGCCTTACACGACGCGAATCCGAATATAGCAGGGCTCTAATGTGAGTACCAGACACCGGGTAAAAAATCAAAAAGAAAAAAAGAAAAAAAAGAAAGTGTCACTTTTCGACGTACCTTTTTTTGTTGGAGAAGGCAAAAGTTTTACTCCATATATATAAACTTTGCGAGCATGTGACAATTACTATTATAACATCTTCAATCATTTCAAACAGTGACACAAACACAGTGGTGATCATCGAGTTATATTCTTTTCTAAACCCTAATAAACTAGTACCTAAACGAAACATCTGAAAAAATAAAAAAGGAAACTCTTTTCTGTTCAACCGAAAGATACATAGATCACCATCATTACATATAGAAAGCCTATATAAAAAGATATATTAATGATTTCGAAAGAGCTCAGGGTTATATATTATTTGAAAGTAGAGCAGATTTCTAGATCAAAAGTAGTTAAAGTGAAGTGGTTAAGCTAATATATACTAGTTGATATGATCACTTCATAACTGCTCCTTAAACCTTGTAAGAAAAGATTAGAATCTAAAGACTACTTCTTAAAGCTAGAGGTCGACCTAGAGTGTTAGGAGTCAATAGAACTCATCATTTGCAACATATCTCCTGTAAAACAATATAAATATTGAAATTTGAACTCATGTTTTAAAAAAGTTGAGAACTTTGAACCCATTAGTTTAAGTTTAAATATTGAATTCGTCTGTGCAGTTAAACGTAAAATTACAAAAAATAAGATAGACCAGTTTGACACAATAGTTAGGGAAACGGGTTAAATTTATCCATGTATTATCTGAATTTGAACAACTTTACTTTACTTTTAATCTAATGTTAACCTACGGTAGAAAAGTTTTATTTTAAATTTGACCCCTGACAAATCTCTAGTACGAGGGTAGGTTTAAATCATAGTAAAAGAATTAAGGGGTAAATTTGGATATCTTTTCTCAAAGAAATTGGACAAATTGGGTCAACCCTTTTTATGCTGGAGCTTCATTGATGACAGGGGCAAAGATGAGAAATTTCTAATGACAATAGTATGAATGGACCTAGTTGTGCATAATTAATCTGATAAATACCGAATTATCGTACGGAAATCAAAAATTATGATCTTTGCTATTTGATATGTTGGTATTTGATATGGTATTTACTTTAAGTTTTTAAAAGAATTTGATATTAGATATGGTATTTGATATTTAAAAAAAATTAAAATACTACCATACCGAAATATAAACTAAATTACACTATAGACATTTTATTTATGGTATATCATCTGTGCTCTCTATTGCACATGTCGAAGAAGTTATACATGACTCGATCCTCGCCTATTTATGAGATCTCTATGCAGAGTTTCTTGGCCTTTGGATTGCCATTTTTTTTGCATTCATGTTGAGGCTGATAGTGAAAATGGATGAATAAGGTAGACTGTAGCTTTTGAGCTTTCCGATATTTTCTTACTCGTATGTTGTTGTTGTATTGGATTAGTTCTAGATGTATTCTAGATGTTATACATGATTTAGGGAGAGGAGTATGGGTTCATATGAACCTATATCCCTCAACTTGGATACGCCTCTCGCTATGATGTTGTAAAAGATATTAATACAATTAAGTCACTTATAAGATAATAACAATTATAAATTTTTATGATAAATAGTAATTAAATTGTTACATCACATGTTAAAAAATTATTACATTGTAACTGTATAAAAGTTAAATTCTATTCAAAGTAGTAGTCCCATAGACAGGCAAGTCATCTCTAGCTGCATGGACACCAAAAATGCCAATGTTGTCGAGCTCAAACAGATCAGAACTTGCACAACTCCTACCATCTTCTTCACATTCTTCAGCATCAAAATCACTTTTTGCATTGTGAAATCCTCTAAATTGATACTCATTAAAATGTTTCTCTTCAATATTTCTGTAGCCATTGATGGAATTCTTGATAAAGTTGCTCCTTAGCTTGAATCTTGACTCATCATTCTCATTAATAATTATACTAACAGGGCAAAAACTAACACACCTATTCGATTTATTACCTCTAGATGAAGGTGGTTTATTCAAACAAGAGGATCTTGACATAGTTAAATCTTGATGGTTTTTCTTCATGTTTCTTGAATTGAATATCGAATTCAAGAAGTTTGCAATTTTCCCACCTGGTGAAATGGGCTGTTTCACTTTTTTCAACTCAGCATAAATCTTCAAAGCTCTTAACTTTGTTCTCATAAACCTCCCTTCATATTTTGGAGTTGACTCTGTTTCAGAGGAAGAAAATTTGGTTGACTCTGAATTGAAGTCTACTGAGCTTTGAATATATTTGTTGTAATTTTTCAGCCATTTATCAATCATGATTGCTCTTCGAAGATTGGCAATTTCTTCTTCAGCTTCTATGGTATTGTTTCTTTTGTAAGGAATAGAATTCTCTTCTCGCCTTTGCTCTGCTTCTTCTTTTGGTTCATCAATTGAAAGGTAAATGGATTCTAGCAGAGAGGAAGAAAATGATGGTGTTTTTCCTCTATGCTTAGGCCTTTCATTTCTTGTGGGGATTTCACAAAATGACATTTTCTCAGAGAAATGGAGCATGAAACTTGAAGAAATAAAATTTTAATAAGAAAGTAGAAAGCTAGAGTACCAGCAAAGAAGGATCTCTTCACTTGGAAGGAGCCATTTATATTTAAGAGTCTAAGTGTGGATATAAGAGTATTTATGCAATTAGGTCATTTAAATAAACAATTGCATATAATTTTATTTAATAAGTATTGATCGATAACCTAAAATAAACGTGATTAATTTGCTATACGATAAGTTAAATTACACTAAGAGTACAATTTTTTACGCTATCAAAGTATATAATTTAAATACTTTTATAACTTTGAACTTTATTCAAGGATTTAAGTTATATATCCAATGATTGTTCAAAGATTCTTTTCTATATAAATGTAGTTTAACATGTGATAGCAGGTTAAGTACAAGTTATCAATTAACGTTTATTAATATTATTTTACGTATAATTATTTATAAGTGATCTGATTGAGAATTATATGTTTTTATTTATTTTTTTGCACTTTCTGTTTGCGTGTATATTATTCAGCCAGAGTGGCTATGCAACTGCTGCACAGTTTCCTTCCCTTGTAATATATTGTCATTTCCGTACAATCTTTTAAAGTTGATTATTCAATATTCTAATGCTTCTCGTCCAGAGGCTATATGTTGTTATTGTACTATTAGCACTTCTAGCCAACTCCAAAGGACACAACATATGGAATATGATTGAGCAGAGTGCGCCTCAGATTCTACCAGCAGTATGACTAGGTAATGTACGTACAAGAAAGAACGAAGAAGGAAACCAATAAAAGAAAATGTTCAGTTTTACAATACTTTGGTTGCAGAAAGCCAATTACGTATAACTTTGGTTGCAAAAGTTCAGGTTTAACGTTTGCATGTGCACCATATTGGTTGAAGTTGAAATTTGCTCTACTTTGACTTCTCAGATTCCTCTTGGGATCCTTTCGTATCTTCACTTATATTCATCGCGACAAAACCTGTGATTGGTGTTTCAAGTAATCCTTCATCTTTAACAAGAGGTTTCGTGTTTAAATTTTGAGTATTTGAGTATGAAGAGTTGCACTTTACTCCTTCCCCGATTCCCGTAGTAAAATTTTTTTATACAAATCTAAATTAGTCGAGCCCTAAAACAGATATCAAACATATATTGGGAAAGCCAAAAGTTGTACTCCATATTATGTATACTATGCGATGCGACACTTCTTATTCCAATATCTACAATCATTTCAAATAGCTATACATAAACATTGTGGTAATCATTGATTCATATTCTCTCTTGTACCCTGATAAAGTAATACCCAAACGAAACATCTCAAAAAGTGAAAAAGAAAAGTCTTTTTTTCCTACAACCCAATGATACATATCGTTATTGCATATGGTGATACTCAACGCGTTGTCTTTATAGAAAGATGTACATAATGGTTTCCCCGTAGGTAGAGCTTATGATTATATATTATTTTAAATAGAGTAGATTTCGAAAACAAATTAGTTGGTTAAAGTGAAGTAAGCTAATCTAGAACTCCCTCTGTTTCAAAAAGGTTGTCTTAGTTTGATTTGGCACAAACTTTAATAAAAAAGAGAAAGCTTTTAAGATATGTGATCCTAAATAAGCCATAGCATTTGTGGCTGTAAAACTTTTAAATCTTATAGTCTGAAACCTGTCATATATCATTTGTGAGACTATAAATGCTTCTTACTAAGAAATACTGAAAAATGTCAATCTTTTTTTAACAGACTAATAAGAAAATAATTTCAATATTTTTGAAATGAAAGGAGTAATTGATTCGACTTCTTAACCTCTCCTTAAACATCATATGATAAGATTTGAATCTATAAGTACTTCATAAAGCCAGAAGCGGATCTAGAGTGTGGGGGAGTGAATTCAATTGAATCCTCAACATATATATAGACCATATACGTGCGCGTGCGTGTGTGTGAAAATTCTTGAAAAATGGTATAAATATTACATTCTGAAAGTTTTCAAAAGATCATAATTTTAAACTCATTAATTAAAGTGAATTCGACTATGCAGTTAGAGTTAAAACTGCATAAATAAGGTAGACCACCCTGACATGGTTTTAAGGTCTTTCTCAGCTAGCTCCTTTAATTTTTTATGCAAAAAAGTGTTTACTCAAAAATAGATTCTCGGTCAAATGGACCCTCTAAACGAAGAAAAAACTTCGTTTATCATAGACAGAGGGACTTATTGTTATAAAATCATGTCATTTGGCTTAAAAAACGTTGGAGCCACATATCAATGATTGGTGACTCAAATATTTCAAGAACGTCTAGGAAAAACTATGGAAGTTTACATAGACGATATGTTAGTCAAGTCAACACAGGCCGGAGATTATTTTCAACACTTGTCAGATACTTTTGAGATTCTTCGCAAGTATAATATGAAGCTAAATCCGGAAAAATGTGCTTTTGGCGTGACTTCAAGTAAGTTTTTAGGTTTTCTTATTTTTAATAGGGGGTGTTGAAGTGAATCCTGCACAGATCAAAGGTATCGAGAAAATACCAGATATATTCACGAGCAAAAAAGAAGTGCAGAGATTAATAGGCAGGATAACAGCCCTTGGGAGGTTTATATCAAAGTCGTCAGAAAAAAGTTTTAAATTCTTTTGAGTATTGAAGAAGTAGAATCAGTTTGAATGGACTGATTTTTAGTGCCAACAAGCTCTCAAGGACTTAAAGTTGTATACATCAAATCCACCTTTGCTAGCCAAACAAAAAGACGGTGAGAGGCTGCTCATTTACCTCGTTGTGTCAGAAGTGGCGGTAAGTGCGGTGTTGGTACGAGAGGATAAAAGTAAATAATCCCCAATTTATTATATTAGTAAATCTTTACTAGATGCTGAGATACGATACCCGCACTTGAAAAAGCTTGCTTTAGCATTAATTATGGCATCTAGGAAGTTAAGACCTTATTTTTAATGTCATCCTATTTTTGTAGTAACTACTTTCCCCCTGAGGAATATACTGCATAAACAAGAATTATCAGGTAGATTAGCTAAATGGCCAATAGAACTTAGTGAATATGATATCATATATCAGCCAGAACTACAATAAAATCACATGTTTTAGCATATTTTATAGCAGATTTTAGCACGAATTTAGTTCCTGAAGCAGAAAAGGAACTACAGGAATATACCAAAGCTAATCCGAGGACTTGGACCCTATTTACTGATGGTTCTTCAAACGTTAAAGGAGCAAATTTAGGAATTCTTCTGATTCCACATTCAGGGTAAGTCATAAGACAAGCAATAAAATGTTATCCAATCACTAACAATGTGGCAGAGTAAGAAGTTGTGATTGCAGGCTCGGAATTGGCACGAGAACTTGGTATAGAACAGATTGTGATCAAAAGTGACTCGCAATTGGTGGTTAACCAGATGCAGGGGACTTACGTGGCAAGAGAACGCGAATGGCAGCTCAAAAACAGATGATTGGACGATATTACAACAGGAAAGATAATTTGAGGTACTTCAAGATTGGGGACTTCGTCCTCAAAAAGATATTTCGGTCAATAAAAGCGGCCAATGCAGGAAAGTTGAGCTTAAATTGGAAAGGCCCATATAGGGTTCGAGGCATCCCTAGAAAAGGAGCATACGAGTTGGAAACCATGGATGGCAAGGTGCTACCATCGAATTGGAATGCAGATCATTTGAAGAAGTATTACTTCTAGACGAGGAACATACCTACGGTCAGGTATCACGCAAGTTCAATTTTATTTTGTTCTTTTGAATTTTACTAACCATTTTAAATGATAGGCAAAAAGCTGACCCGTACCGAATGATGATATTAAACCCGAAAGACACGCGAAACACTGAGTTATTCTTGGTCTAGGTTGCAATTTTTCTGATGGAAAAAGGATTATGCAGTCATCATCTAAATAATTATCTCCGAGTCTCGTTCGTATTTTCTTTTTCAGGGAATGGACCAAAAGAAAGGGTTGATCCAGTGTTCGAGATTTTATACTTCAAAGCTCCAACACTGGGGGACTATGCATACAGAAGGAAGCGCAAAAAGAACCAAAGGCATAGTTCAGCCACCAAAGGCATAGTTCAGCCTGAGTCAAAAATCCTAAACCGTAAACCCTAATTCTACTTGACGTGGAAAATCCTGGACATAACGGTCTTCAACGAGAGTATGCACGAAAAAATTATGCAATTATCTCAATAACTCATAACAACAACAACAACATACCCAGTATAATCCCACAATAACTCATACTAATGTCATTTTGTTTTTTGCAAGAACTATGTTATCATTATCCATGATTCAAGATCCGAGTTGTTTGCATTTTGCACCTCTAAGATATGCATCATTTTAACTTTGCACCCCGGTAATAAAGAAAGAAAAAAATTGAGGATGCCCAGGACATTGCGGTACTGGATATTTTGGGCCAAATTAGATGTAAGAGCTCTTCCATGGGCCTGAATAGTGGATGCTTTAACTTGGGGGCCTGCTATTAGAATAAAAATAAGGGAATCTCACATAAATGTTCCAAAAAAGTCCCAACTTACCAACCTCTAGCCATTAATCATAGACTTACCAAAACTAGCCAAGCACATATAAAAATTAAAAAACCAAAGAAATAAGGTTCTTTTTCTTCAAGAATCACACACAAAAGATCTCCTTCCATATTTTAAAGCATGATTAGCAACATTAGTTCAAAGACGGAAAGGATATTTTATGGATGAAATAGCAAATAATATGATGAAATACAAAAAAAAAAAAAAGTATGTATATATATATACAAAAGATTCCAAAATATCTAAGCAAAAAAGGACTTTTTTTAATGGGTATGGTTGAGATTCATTAAAAACATATTGATGAGTCAATATACAAAATTTGAGGAAGATTGGAGGTGATTTGGACTGAATTGGTATCAAAATTCGTAGTTAAAATCGAGTTCAAAAAATTCTTCTGCGACACAAGTATCAAACATATATCACGCAAGTATCTTACATGAGGGTATATATGGATATACATGTGATACACATTTGATACAAATATGATACATATCTGATATACGAGTGATACATAAGTGATACACAATGTGATACACATATCATTTTTTTCATATTCATCTTCTACTTCTAATTTTCAGTTCAAACTACCTCAAAACTCCACCAAATCATCCCAAAACTGAGATTCAATCTCTTTAAGATGTACTCAATCTATTTTAATAACACCACTCAAAAGAAAGAAAAAATTTGACTTTTTTTTACTACAAATAACTAATTAGCTAATATTTTATGAATTGATCAATTTATGTAATAAGCTACTTATAAATAGACATAGCTGGTATTTTCCCTAAATATAATGTTAAACTCTTTTGGGTACTTGACAAAATCAACACATTTTCAAAATGCTCTTCATTTTATTTGCCTACTTGGCCTCTTTGTACTCAAACTTCCTTCTTTTATTTTAAACTAATGGTGTGTTTGGTATGAAGGAAAATATTTTCCTAGAAAATATTTTTATAGAAATGAGTGGTTTTATTACTTATTTTTTCTTGTTTAGTTGGTGAGTGAAAAATTTTTTCCGGAAAATATTTTCTAGTGTTTGGTTAGAGAGTAGAAAATATTTTTTAGAAAAATAATTTTTTATGCTACTCTCCTCATCCCCTTCCCCCAAGTCCCTATGTTTCTTGTGCTCCCACTCCCAAATACCCAATTTTTTCAGAATTCTATTTTCTTCAAGAATTTAATTATTCTTCTAAAAATTCACACAAACCCAACGAACTAATGTGCTGCTTTACTTTTTTACACAAAACAATATTAAAATTTGTTCTCCAATAAAAAGAAAATACTCTTTTTTTGGTTGAAAAAACAAATACTCTTTCTACAACATGAAAATAAAGTACTCATTTTGTTGAAATGAAAGGAAATATATTTTACACATGATGAAAAGAAAATACTTTTTTTATATAATAAAAAGAAAATACTCCTTTATTGAAATGAAAAAAAAAGTACTCTATCTATAGCATGAAAAGAAAATACTATAGTATTTCTATTTAGGATGGGGTGGGATGCCGAGGGGTGGGGTGTGGGGTNTGGGTAGGTGCGGGTGTGGGGGTGGTAGGGATGGAGAATAGAGTAGGAAATGAAAAGAGTTTTGAAAAATGCTTTCCCTTCTCTTGAGAAAATGAGTTCGTGGGGAAAATATTTTCTAAAATATTTAAGCCAACCAAACATGATAAAATAAAAAATATTTTTTAAAAAATATTTTCTTTCGTGCCAGACACACCCTAAATCATTAATTCGACTAATTGAGATTCGCACTAGTTAAATCTATCATAGGGTAAAGGACATCCTACTAATACTTGAAACTTTCACACACATCTAGTCCGCCAACCTTTGAGAACAACTTCTACATAAATAGAGAGAACTTAATTAAATATTATCGTGATAAGCATATGAGAAATATTCTTAATAGACAATTTCATTTGGAAGATTTGAATAATTTTCAAGAACCTTTAACACTTTAGCCTATCAGTCCAGACGCAAGCAAAACTAAAGTGAACGAGCTTCAATATAAAATAAATAAACATACTAAAAATTAATGGCAATAAAATGATAGCAAAATATGTTTTCTGAGAAAAATCAATTTGCGATTTAATTACATGGGTATATTTGCTCTAGAACGTGTAAATTTAGTTGACAATCACTAACTCTTGTTCAATCTTGTGTTATATTGAAGTACTCTGTAATTCAAAATTGACAGATTATAAAATAAAATAAAATGAAGGCACTATCTTCTTAAATTTATTATAAAAGAAAAACTTATTATGCCCGTTCCTCTATGGGTTAAAAATTTGAAGTTTATAAGTTTCAATAACGATCACAAATTAATATATTGTTGTTTACCCATAAAATGGTACAGTTGATTTATACGTAGTTTCTTGACAAGTAAACTAATTTGATCCTGAAATAATATAATAATTGAAGAAATATATAACACTTAGCCTTGAAATGTAGACGAAACAGCAGAGATGACAATTCCGAAAATAAGGTTTCCGGGCACAGCAACGATGAGATCCAAAAGCAAGAAATAAGATTGTATTAAGCTTTGTATAGAATACAGTGTAAGTTTAGCTAGAAAATTCGTGTCCCTTACGTTAATCACTGAGCTCATTATTTATAGCTATGAAGAAGATACTAGGGTCGTGCCCTTCTTTAATGTCAATTATGAGAAGCATTGATGAAAATGTAACGGCGAACATAAATACCAAATTCTCTGTAACGTGCCGCCGCTCTTAATGCTACAGAATATTTCTTATTAAATGTTACCGGGAGTAGAGCATTTAATGCCTTTATAAATGTTATTCCTTCCGGTGACAAACTAGAATAGTTGTGTTTGGTCTTCGGCCATCCTCGTCTTGGGTTCCACGTGTCTCCTTCTTGGGTCTCCATGTGCCATAACATATTTTACCTAATACAGATAGTCTCCCTACTTTCCGGTGACATAACTTTGTGTTACTGGGAAGTTGGCAGAAATACTCTTTTGGCGGGAATTACTATAATTCCTTCTGAAAGCTACTGACGGTTGATTAGACGCTTGTCTCTCCACATTTGATGCGCCGAACACGCGTCTTCCCATGATTTAGCACGCTTTTTGCCAATTATCGAGGTAATCCTGACCAAGGATTCAGCCGCCAAAACTTTTACTTATGCGTATCAACTTCCCCCCTTTTATTTCATAACTTTTCCTACTTCCTTCATCTAATCTTGCATATTGTGTCTTCATCTTTTTTCTTATTTCCTTTCAAACGAAAAACCCTTTCTCTTTCGATGACTTCTTCCTCAAAGCGTACCGGTTCTTCAAAAAGCGAGAACAAAGTCGAGGACTTTGTTCCTCCAACAGTGGGCTCCATCATCCCAAAAAGACTTAGTACCACAAAGGACTTTGAAGAGAAATTCCCTTCTGCTAACCCTCGTACATGGGCTGTTAGTAGGTACCCTTATTCCATCTTTCCTACCATTATTCCTGCTATGAAGGAAGACTGTCGTTGCCATGAGTTGAATATCATTGCTCCTGACCTATCAGAGCGAGTAACCCTTCCCAAGGAAGATTTTACATACTTTTACACGTATCCCTTTACTTGGGTGCGTTTTCTTTGAGCGGAAAACTTAATTCCGTGATTGTAGAGTTTTGCCTTCGCTACCAAGTGTGCTTGGCACAGGTAAGTCCTTCAGTGTGGAGGACGGTTGCCTGCCATCGACGTTTGTGCCAGGAGACTGGAGAAGAGCTAACACTAGATCATATGATGAATCTCTAACCCCTAAGATTTTTCGGAGGGGGGATGGG
>MCJB01038922.1:96814-111269 GCA_002018475.1 Nicotiana obtusifolia | reverse complement strand
ATGGGGGAGGGGGGAGGGTATGATAATCCTCTGCAAATGAGGTCACCATGCTTTTTTAACTAGAATGGGTGATGATAGCGACCGAGGATGGACGAAATGGTTCGCTGCGGTTGCCACTAATAATATCATTCCAACAACGACTTCATCCTTTCCGACCGCTTGGAACCGCACTAGTAAGATCTTTATTTAATATATCTTCTTTCACTAAATATTCTTCTATGGGCGTATCGACTCTTCATTCTTCGTATGTTTTAGCAACTCGTGGGTCCCATCGGTGGTGAAAGGCTTGGACCGATGGGTTCAGAAGATTTTGGACTTCACGACGTCCGAAGCTCGTTTGTGGAAAGAACTGGCCCTGAAATACGGGTGGAAGGCCAAAAATCATGGAAATTTGAACTTACCTTGCTTCTTATATATGGAGAACTTGATTGAACCCTTCTGACTTGTTCAGGAAATTAGGTCTACCAGTGGCCTCTGTTGCTGTCCCCGAGGAGGACTTTCTGGCTGATCCTGCTGATACAGGAAGGCTGCTTCAGGAAGCACTTACTCGAATAGGTATTTTCGGGTCTGTTTTGGGCGCAAACACTTCTTTACGGAGTCCCAGGCCAGAAGATAAGAAACCAAAGAGAAGACGTACCTCCTCGACCGGGAGAAGAATAAGAGGGCAAAGACTGATGTCCCCAAGCTATTTCCAGTGGCGATGACGAGTGATCCTCCTTCTCGGCCAGTCATAGACACCGTGATGATTGATGATGATGAAGAAGCTAGTGATGAGGGAGTTTCTCTTCATAGAAGGCGACGATCTTCATCATCTGAACAGGATGCTCAACCTATTGAGACAGTAACTGAGGATGATGTCTCGGCACTTTGGGGAGAATTTGATTTGGTAGATAACACCAACTCTCGTTCTTGGACCCCAATTGTTATGTCCGGTACTGTGAGGCCGAGTACCAGGTCATTGCCGTCTTTGGTTGGCGAGCATCCAGCATCCAGCACTGCTTTTGACGCAGCTGCTTCTCACTCTTCAACTCCATCAGCTTCATCTCCACCTTCACTAACACCAGCAACTGCTACATCACTTCCATCTTCATCCACTTTACCACAAACAACTGCTATATCACCTCCATCGGCCACATCTGACCGTAAAGAAGGCGTTCCTCTTCCACAGTCCCCATTTCATGGGAATTTGGGGCAAAATTATGCTGCCCCTTCTGAAGATCCATAGAGGAGGAGGAATGTTACTCTTTCGGTCTCTACCGGGTGCAATCTGTTTTCCTGGCTGGTAGAGCTTGCTAACTATCTGAAGCCTTTGACTTCAGAGAAAGATTGAGAAAAGATTCGAGCACTCTCGAGGGAGTGTTTGTTGAACAATGTCATGCACAATGCTGCAGCGGTGTGTCCTTTTCTTCCTTTGTTATTTCTTCTACTTTTGTATGAATGTATTCTAAGCTTTACTTCTTCTTGTTTTGTAGGCCAACTTTCTTGCTTCTGAGAGCCTTCAGAGGTTGATTCGTGAGAAAGAGGAACTTACTTCTGAATGGAATCAGCTTTTAGTGGAACGGGACCAAACTGCTCTCCGCCTCTCGAAACTGGAAACCAAAGCCACTGAGGTTGTCATTTTGGAAGCTCGTTGATAGCAAAGCGAGCAAGAAGTGGTAACCCTTAGCCAAGAAATTGGCCCGTTGAGGGTTAGATTTGATGAAGCCAAGGCTAAATGGGCTGAAATCCAAGATGCCATTCATGCTGCAACCGAGCGCGGGGCTGCTACTGCTGAAAAGGTAACTAACTTAGAAGCAACCTTGAACTCCAAAGTCGAAGAGCTTGCTGTTGTGGGGCGAAACATGCCCTGCTAGAAGAGAAGTACAGGAAAACTATCGAGCATAATAGGCTCTTTAGTTCAACTGTCCGCGAACTTGATATCAGCCTCAAATATGCTAGGTCCGTCTGGGAAAATCTTTCTGCCGAGATAACCCAACTGAAAGAAGATCTCAAGCGCCGAAAGGCTTCCCTCGTTGTCGAAAAAAATTACACCATGTACAGCATGAGGAGAAAAACCTAGGAAGAACCCAAAGCTGGTGTCATTGATATTGATGCCGAAATTGTTAAGGCACGCGAGCTTGAGTTAGCTGCTAAGACTGGACTCCTATTGAGGTCTGATGTATCTGGCCCATCTGGTTCTGGTTTTAGTTTTGAGCTTTCGGGATTGGAGGGCGACGATGCTGAAGATCAGACTGAGGAAAACCTCGAGCCATCGATGGAACCATCTATCTCTCTCGGGGGCGCGGACACTTCTCTTCCTCCTGGTTCCGGATACACTGCAGTTTAGCTGTTCTTTTCTTTTCCTATTTTGTACTTTGGCCATTTTGGCACGTTCTTGTAAATAAAAATATATTTTTTGCTCAAATATTATTTGAGTCTTACTTTCTTTTGAATATCCGTGCAAGTCTTTAACCCTTGTATTCGCTTAAGGATTCTGCGCATATTTTTCTGTTCATAATTTACCGTGTGTGATCTTGGATGAATTTTCTTCGATGCACTTTGGTTCCGAGCATTATCCTTTTTACGTGAGGGTTTCTATAAATATTTGTACAAGTTTTCTTTTTCCGTCCTTTTCGTATGCGTCTTCGGGTGTATTTTTCCCCAATGGCATTTTTTATTCCGGGCATAGATTCTTCCGGACCAACCCTTTAACGTGAGGGTTTTTATAATAGAGGGTCCTCTTATGTTTACGGTGCTCTTGAAGAGGACGTCTCCTGTTCATTACGGCACTAACATTTAAAGCACTTGTTTAACTTTCAAATGACAAAGTTAATTCATCATTCAAACCGCAAACAAGATAAAAACGAAAGGATTTCACTTTATTCCTTCTATTTTCAAAAAATACATAAGCATTTGTTATGCTGAAAAGAAATTGCCATTACTTGTGGCTATTCTGTACAACTTGTTTCTACGAGGCTGGTTGCGCAGTTCCCGATCCCGATGATGCATTTTGTTTTCGGATTTTCATTCCCGGTTGATGTGGCAGTCGTTGTTGCCTTATCCTCATATCATTCCCCCCATTGTTCGAATGCGAAGAGTGTGAATTGGAACACTGGAAGTCTTGTATTTTCGAAGATTCCACTAACGAATTGCAAGATAATCCTCAATTTGGTAACACAACTTTACTTCCCCTCAGGAATTTATGCTATCGAGCAAAGGAATATCTAACAATCCCCTAGTGGTTTGCGCTCGTAAACGGTCGAGTAACCTTTGCTCAATAGCAAACTTAACTTCCTAGTGGGAATTTGCTATAGAGCAAAATATTACCTAAACGTCCCCGATTGGAAGCTTGTTTATTTGTCTTGCTATCAAAGGTCTTATTGCTACTGTCTTTGTAGTATGCTTTCTGTTACTGCCTCGTTAAACACCTTGCTAGAAAAACCTAATTGGGATTAAAAACTAAATGAAGAGAAAAAGAGTGCAGCACATACTTTCCGATCGGATAGTGTTCATCAGCAATAATATCTTTTGAGGTGTGCCACGTTCCAATTGCTAGGAAACTTTTCTCCATTTTGGTTCTCCAGCTCGTATGAACCTTTCCCGGTGATAGCTGAAACCCAGTAGGGGCCTTCCCATGTTGGACCTAACTTGCCCGCGCTGACATCCCGGGTATTTTGAGTTACTTTCCTTAGGACCAAGTCTCCTACTTTGAAATAACAGAGGTTGGCTCTTTGATTATAATATCGCTCCATTCTTTACCTTTGAGCTGCCATTCTTACATGCGCCAAGTCCCTACGTTCCTCGAGCAATTCCAATTTGACTAACATCGCTTCATTGTTCGATTCTTCATCTGCCTGAAAATATCTCAAAGTGGATTCACCCACTTCCACCGGGATTAGGGCTTCAGCACCATATACAAGGGAAAAAGGAGCTTCTCATGTGCTTGATTTGGCCATTGTTCGGTAGGCCCATAGAACTCCGGGCAATTCTTCGGGCCATTTACCCTTTGATACTTCCAACCTTTTCTTGAGATTTTGAATAATTACTTTGTTTGTTGACTCCGTAACCGTTTGCGCTTGGATGATAAGGAGAAAATGTAATCCTCTTTATCTTCAAATATTCGAGGAATTTTGTAACTTTTGCATCAATAAATTGTGGCCCATTGTCGCATGCTATCCCTTTTGGTATTCCAAACCTGCAGATTATATTTTCCCATAGAAAATCGACCACTTCGCGTTCTTCGATCTTCTGGTAAGGACCTGCTTCCACCCATTTAAAAAAAGAGTCAGATAAAATTAAAAGGAACCTAACCTTTCCGGGAGCCGGTGGCAGCGGTCCGACGATGTCCATCCCTATTTCTGCTCCCGTTAAAATTTTTCTAACGTAATAAATGGGAAATTGCATACTTCATCCTCCCGGACTAAAATTGCACTTAGCGCAACCTCTGAAACCGCGAGATAGTCTAGCAATGTTTCGCCTTCTTTTGGTTTTGAAAGAAATGGAGGGCTTGATAGGTACCTCTTCAGATCCCTCAGAGCTTACTGGCACTCCGGTGTCCATTTGAAATCATTTTTCTTTTTGAGCAGTGTGAAGAAGCGATGACATTTCCGATGATCGAGAAATGAACCTGCTCAAAGATGCTAATCTTCATGTGAGTCTTTGGACTTCCTTTACGTTCGAAAATTGATCCGGGATATCCTCTATGGCCTTGATTTGTCTGGGTTCACCTTAATTAACCTTTGTGAGACCCGAAATCCCATAAACTTACCATAACTGACCCCGAACACGCACTTTTCGAGGTTAAGTTTCATGTTATGCTTCCTCAGGATGTCGAATGTTTCTTGCAAATGCTTAAGATAGTCATCTGCCTTCAAAGACTTAACGAGCATATCGTCTATATAAACTTCCATAGTCTTTCCTATTTGTTTTCAAACATCTTATTTACGAGCCGTTGATAAGTGGCTGCAGCGTTTTTAAACTCGACGAGCATACATTATAACAACATGTACCAAAATTCATTATAAACGAAGTTTTTTTTCTGATCTTCCGCGTTCATCTTAATTTGGTTGTACCCGAATAAGCATCGAGAAAACTCATCAACACGCGCCCAGCCGTGGCATCAATAATTTGATCGATATTTGGCAGTGGGAACAAGTCTTTTAGGCACGTCTTATTAAGGTCTTTATAGTCTACACACATGCGAAATTTATTGTTCTTCTTAGGAACTACTACTACATTGGCTAGCTAGTCCGGATATCTTACCTCTCGGGCCGAACCAATTTTAAACAAGCGGGTTACCTCTTCTTCTGCCTTACCAGAGGTATGTTGGGATCCAAACTCAGCTTTTGCACAGCTATTTTCGTCGGAATACCTGTCATATCCTCGTGCGACCATGCAAAACAATCAGCATTAAATTTAAGGAATTCAATAAAATCATACCTGAGCTCCGGGTGCAGTCCTGTCCTCAAATGGAATTTTCTTTTTAGGAATTCCTCGAACAATGCAACTTGCTCCAGCTCTTCCGCCGTGGACTTCGTTGCGTCCGTCTCTTCTGGAACTTGGAAATATCTCGGCACTTGATATTGTTCTGATGACTCTGCTTCCGGGCTAACTCCTTCTAGCTCGGGAGTAGGTGCCAGTTCCTATAATTGCTATGTCGCGCATTCCTTCCATTTGCTACTGGAAACTAAGATTGCATTCATCTCTCTTGCTGCCTGTTAATCGCCACTTATTTTCTTGACTCCTTCAGGCCTTGGAAACTCAGCAATTGGTGATATGTTAAATATACAACTTTCATCTCGTGTAACCACAGTCTTCACAGGTTGATGTCGTATCCCATGTCACTATCTAGTACTTCGAAGAGAGTTGTTTTCCTTACTCTTTCAACGTTCGTGAGCAGTAAAATCTCTCCCCGGGTTCTCACGCTCGCAAGTTTGAATCCAGCGAGGAGCTTTGTTGCCGGAATAATGCTTTCGATGAGTTTAGCTTGCTCCAATAATCTCCATTGTATGATATTAGCCGAACTTCCTGGATCCACCAGAACACGTTTAATCTTAAAATCTAAAACATTTAAAGAAATTACCAGTGCTTCGTTGTGTGGTAACAGCAATTCGTCTGCGTCCTCCTCCGTGAAAGTGATATCGTCTTCCCGAAGTCTTTTACTATGAGTTATTGATACTTTTGTCTTCTTTGCTGCCGAAAAGGTGGCCCCGTTAATCTCCTTCCCTACGAAGATCATATTGATCGCCTGATGTAGGGGTTCTTCTCCTGCTTTCGAGGGTTCCGCGTTGTCTCTGTTACGACCATAGTTGTTCTTAGCTCGGCCGCTCAAGAATTATCTAAGGTGACCATTCTTCAATAGTGTTGCCACTTCTTCCCGAAGATTTCGGCAGTCCCCTGTTCGGTAGCCGTTCATCCTATGGTACTCGTACCATAAGTAGGGATCCCTCTGGCTGGAATTAGATCTCGTAGGTCTCGGGAATCGCACCTCTTTAATATTTCTCATGGCTGTCACCAATTTTACTGTACTGACGTTGAAGTTATACTCCGCAATTTGGGGTAAGAAAAGATCCCGAGACCTTGAAGTCTCTTTATCCTAGAGGTATCTATTGTCTCGACCGCGATTGGTCCCTCTGTCAATGAAGAACTTGTTTGCTGTCCGGAAGTTTCTGCCATGGCCTTCGGTCCGCTCGTAGGGCAAAAATCGGCCCCTCAAAGTTCATCTGTCTGCGTCATAGTCATCCTTTGATTTATCTCTGCTCTTCTCCTGTCCTTTGGCCGATGATGTGGAACCTGGTCATCTTCGATCCTTATCTTTGACTCGTACCGGTTATTGACATCTGCCCAAGTTGTTGCTTGGAACTCAAGCAGGCTCTACTTCAGCTTCTGGGAAGCGTCTGAGCTTCTCGGGTTCAATATTTTGGTGAATGCTTCAGCTTCCCATTCATCCGGGACAGCCGGGAGTAACATTCTTTTCTGGAATCGGGTAACGAACTCACGCAATAATTCGGATTCCCCCTGTGCGATCCTGAATATGTTGGCCTTTCGGGTTTGTACTTTTCTGGCCCCGGCATGCGCCTTGATGAAAGAATCTGCGAGCATCTCAAAGAAATCTATGGAATACTCAGATAATAATGAATACCACGTTAGGGCTCCTCTCGTGAGAGTTCTCCAAAATTTCTTTAGCACCACAGATTCAATTTCGTAAGGAGCTAAATCATTTTCTTTTACCGCCATAATGTAGGTGGTAATATGCTCATGTACGTCTGAAGTCTCGTCATACTTCAATACTTCAAGCATTTTGAATCGTTTCGAAATTAGTTCGGGTGTCGCGCTCGGCTTGTACGGCAATTGAGTATACTTCTTCGAATCCGGGCCTTTCAATATTGGTGGCGCATCCGGAATTTGGTCCATGCGAGTGTTTACTTCCCTCGTAAACTGCAAAAGTTTATTTTTGAACGGATCGTTCTCATTGTTGAGGCTGGATCTACTCCCCCGGCCCCGTCGGAGCCAACTTCGCCCCTGGGAGTGTTATTGTCGACTCTCTGCATCGTTTGATTTGCGGGAACATCGATAGGAATTGGATCTCGTCTATTTGCATTATTTGAAGCCTCCGATAGTGTCTGTTCAGTTCCGTTATAACCTGATCCTGCCACGTGAGATGGCCTAGAATGATTGCTTGTTGCTCTTGCAGGAGCCTCACCGCATCTATGACATGCTCATCATCAGCCTCATCGGGAGTTGTATCCTGAACCTGTTGAGGGTACTGCCTGTCACGCACCGGCGTGGCGTCATTCTTCTCATTGCAGGTATCGCTGATTGAATCCTTGAAATGAGGCTGATCCTTTCGAATATCAAGGTTGTGCATGTTGTTAATAGTGTTATCTGTCATTTTTCTGATTTTTTTCTAAGACAAAATAATCAAATCGCATTAGTAAAAAATGCAAGAATCAATTTAATTGCACTGATGTCTAGGCCCCATGATGGGGGCCAAATTGTTTGCCCATAAAACGATACAATTGAATTTATACGTGATTTCTAGACAAGTGAACTAATTTGATCTTGAAATAATATAATAATTGAAGAAATGTATAATACTTAACCCTGAAATGTAGACGAAACAGCAGAGATGACAATTCCGAGAACAAGGTTTCGTGGCACAGCAATGATGAGATCCAAAAGCAAGAAAATAAGATTGTATTAAGCTTTGTATAAAATACAGTGTAAGTTTAGCTAGAAAATTCGTGTCCCTTATAATGATCACTGAGCTCATTATTTATAGCTATGAAGAAGATACTAGGGTTGTGCCCTTCTTTAATGTTAATTATGAGGAGCATTGATGAAGATGTACCGGTGAACATAAATGCCAAATTCTCAAGCCGTTGCCCTTAATACTGTATAATATTCTTATTAAATGTTACCGGACGCAAAGCATTTAATGACTTTATAAACGTTATCCCTTCAGTGACAAACGAAATAGCTGTGTTCGGTCTTCGACCATCCCCGTCTTGAATTTTACGTGTCTTCTTCTTGGATAACCTCGTGCCATGATATATTTTACTTAATTCAATTGTTATAGTGAATTTACAATTAAATATTTAGTAATTTTTTAAATACAAAATTTAGAACAAAACAAAAATTACTGTGTACATATAAATCCATAAGTAATATTGTAGATTCGCCCTTACGTTTTTAATAGGTTTGGAAAGCAGACAAAAGATGGGCGTTTGGATTGGCCTGTCGTTGATCTATTCTTGTCCTTTTACTTGCTGTCGTTTTGTGTCCGAAAGCCGCCAAAACCCACCGGATTAAGGATGTCTAAAACCCGCCACGTGTCCGCCTTAAATTAGATTCTTCCGCGTGTTGCCACATTACGTGGATCAATGTACAACCCAATCTACTTACCTTTATTTGACTTTCACTTTTACGAAACTACCCCTTGTTATACAAAAAAAAATTCGTGAGAATTGGTACAAAATTTGTTAGGGGTTGGCTTAAAAAAAATACTTTTCAAATTAATTAATCAAATACAAATTGATTTTTATCAAAAATATTTTTTAAAAAACACTTTTAAAAAAATCCTTTCCAAAATAAACAGATTTTAAAAGGTCGGCCGCTATTAGTCCCATGAATGAACAACCAATTAATAACCTCACCTTTAGGAACATTAATCAAATCTACACTTCCAAAACCCACTCCAGAGTTTAGCGCGTTCACTTCACATACCCAGATGGAGAAGTAAGCTATTGCCATTTAAGAAACATGTCGAGCAACAAGCGCAAGCGCGTGATGGAGTACATTGAACAGTGGAGGGGCGGCTAAGAACTGTGGTACAAGGAGCTAATACTAGAGTTACAGCAGAGTGTACAAAGCTCGTAATGACGGTGAAGGAAATAACACTGTTTTTGAGTGGACCAAGTTGGACCTATTCAAGTAGCAGAAGAAGAAGTGCTAAAAAACCAAAACTCAAAATGGTTAAAGGTTTGAAAATTGATGATGCTTTAATGGGTTCCTCGGGAGCTTGCATCTTTAATGAGAAAATGACCAAATTTAAAGGTGTATTTGGTATGAATAAGTCCATTTTTAAAAAAAATCTAAATTTTTCATATTTTATTTCCTTAAATATTATGAAATTTTTTTCCTCATTAACTTATTTTCTTCAATTAAAGAAAAATAATCTTCCTAAAAAAAAAAGAAAATAATTTCCAAAAACTCTATTTCAACTTAAAGAGAACAAATTCCACCAGGTGATATTATTTTATTTATTCAAGTCTTAGCGGATAAAGTTATTTGGTACTTGACTAACCCGAAATGTTCGCCTAACAGTCAACGAAGAGGGCTAGAATCATGAGGTCTTCGATTCAATATCCAGCAGAGACAAAAAAATACAAGGTAATTTCTTCCTATCTAGTTAAGTGTTGGTAGATAAAGTTACATGGTACTTATTGTTGGTGGACGATAGCAGATACCTTGTGAAATTAGTATGAGTTACGCGCCTGACTCGGACGCCACGATTATTAAAAATAATATTGCAGTTATTAAAAACAATTAAATAGGGAGAATATAAAAGTATGTCCTTCAATAGAAAAAGAATGAACAAATTAAAATATATGAAACAATTGTTTAGTTAACTGTACACATCATAACCAGGAAGAAGATGCACAGATTCTTATAACCCATCACTTAAATTACAAGGCAAAAAAAGGAGGGTTCTTTTTAGAGAGAGAGAGAGTTTGAAGGAAGGAGACATGCTTGATTTCAACCCTACAAGAAACAGCACTTGTGTTTATTTCTTACTATCTTATTAACTTTACCAGATTCCACAGGTCCTTAATTCTCTCCATTTCGCTTCTCTTTCTTCTTTGCTTTTTCTATTTTTGTATTTTCTTATGTTCTTTCATGTTTCAGTATTTGTGTACTATTTCATTTTGCTATTGATTTTTCAAAATTTTCTTTATTGGATATTGCGTATTATGTTGTGTTAGATAAAGAATGTTCTAGTGAAAATCTTGAATGCATGTTGACTTTAAAGTCAAAGTTATGTCCTTTGTAAGATAATTTTGGGTAAAGTTGCTATTTTTATTGGTTTTCTGTATATTTTCTGTTGATACAATAAAGATCTGAAAATTTTGTTGACTTTTTTCATGATCTTGTGTTCTTGTTCTGATCTACTGTTTTTCTCCTTTTTTTTTTTTTTTTTTTGGGTTTATTAGAAGTGGTTTCTGATAAAATAGCATTTTGATCAAGTCATGATCTTCAGGGTATAAGATTATCTTTTTGTTAGAATAAGATGCATGTGGGTTTTTTGTTTTTATTTTTTCCCCATTGTAAATGGTATTAGCTAGGGGATCCATGCAGACTCAGCGAAAGAAAAAAAGCGAGACCTATTAGTTGAGGATATGTTTTAGTCATGTTAGCACCTTATTATACGTCCTACGCTTTTCTAGGACTTGTTTAGCCTTTCAGGGATCTCACTAGAAAATATAAAGAACTTTTTGTACTTTTTAGTTTTATTTTGTATTATATTGGTTTGGGATGAGTTTATATGAAGTAACATTGTCAGATGGGTGGATGCAACATGGTAATCTTGGGTTCATCTGAATTCAGTACTTGCTACACTGAGCATTAATTTATAAGTAAAAATTCATTAAAATTACAACAAATAGTAGATATGAACCCATAATTTTAAAAATACAATGGATTCAATGTTAAAAACCTTAGAGGTTCAACCCATAGAGTTTAAATCTTGGATCCGCCTTTGCATGGTCTGTGAGGATTCATGTAGTCGACCCCCGGTTTGTTTGGACTGAGGCTTAATTGGTATAGCTGATTCCATTTTAGGTGGTCGTTTTGCTATTTGTTCCTACCTTTATGCAAATGGACTAAATTAGGTTGGTGAACTACTCTTGTTAATATATTGATAAATTGCTAGTTACTGCATGTAAATATCAGACACAAAATTCTTGTCTACCTCTGTATGGGGTGCTCTGCTCATCAACCCTGGTACTACTAATTTAATAAAATTTTCGTGCTTAAATGTTTTAGCATTGCATAAGCCTGTTGTCCTTGTGTAGTTTATCGTCTTTTGGAGTTCATATTGCAGTTCTGTACTTCCTGTCTCAATTAACACCTTACAGTTCTTTTCTTATTGTTCATCTGCACATGGTCTTAAGTTGTTCGATGACAATACATTGGGACTATGTCCACTGGTTCCCTTGTCAACTCATCTCGCTAATCCATCTTTTTATATCGACGTGCTTAATAGCAGAATGGGAAAGTAGTTGTTCATGTAACAGGTCGATGACATTTTAAATTACTGCAGTTCTTGATAGAGTATCTGTATATTCGTCTTTGCAAAATAAGGTTGTGCAGTTCTGATAGCATGTCTTTAGTAAATTTGGACTTGGTATGTTTTATGCCATGTTAATCTTCTTTGCTTAGTATCCTTGAGGATTTAGCTCTGTACTCTTTGCAGCCTGAAGCATAGTCTGGAAATCTGTCGCTAATCTTCTTTATGGATAAGTAAATGGCTGTACTATACTAGTACAATTTTACCAAAGAAAAGCTTAGAGCTTACATCTGTTTTATGCATCATTTTGCTGTCAATAGCTAATCATGGTGGAGTTCCGATGAACCAGAAACTTCACATAAATTTTTTGCCTCAGAAGTGGTATTTCCTTCTGCTTGCTGTCAGGAAATGAAGTCTTTGGATCCAGACTTACAAGGCGAGACATTGCGGTTGACGCATTCAACTATTAACTCCCACGACAAAATGACTACCTCGGAGAAAACAAATTCTCAAGATCAATGTGCCTCCTCAGAATACGGTGCACATACTTTAAAGATTGTTAAGCTTTTATTGCAACTCCCTTCTATATCTCATTAATCTTCATTAGTTCAGTTTAATATAACGACCGAGAACTTGTACTACTCAAATTACAATAATAAATGAATTCCAGGTGGTTCTTTTTGTGTGTAGAGACACATCTTGATTGGTACAGGTGATCCTTGCTTATACCACATTATTTGTTCTTAACAAGTTAATGAGTTTCTTAAATATATAATAGCAAAAATGTTATTTGTCAATTGGGCAAGTTTTCTTTCTGATGTATAAGTAGCTCCCGGAATTTCCCTCAATGGGCTTTAGCCTTTTTACTTGATGAAGTTTTTTGCTTATAACAATGGTTATCTTACATCTTGCGTTTGATTTGCCAGTTCATGATGAAAGATATGGAAGAGATATGCAAGCTGAAATAAAGCCTGCTCTTTTTTCGTCGCAAAATGAAGTGGCCCATTCAACAGTATGTTTCTAGAGACTTTTGCTTTAGCTTTTGTCATAATCTAATTTATCATTTTTCATGTTGCAGGGTTTTGGTTACGCTGATCCCTATATGAGTGGCTTATATACTGCTTATGGACCTCAAGCTTTTGTGAGTACTTCGCTTTCATTTTTGTCTCTTGTAGTGTTCGCTTTGAAGTTTCCTCTCTATATCTTCAAAGATGAGATGTTTCCTTAATTTCTAGTATACATGGCTTGATTGCAAATATGTTTGACTTTTTTCTTCTTTGACTTGATCTGGAAAATGTTACGGATTTAATACATGTAACTTTGTGATATGCAGGATGCAGTATTTTGTTGAGTCACGCTATAAATATCGAATAGAACTTGGTCATTTTAGATGTAGCTATCACAAGTTTGCATAGGAGATAAATATTCTCTTGTAAAAGTTCTAATATTGATATTTGGTCAATGCAGCTACAAATGACGGGGATAGCGCCTACACGGGTCCCACTCCCCCTAGATCTTGCAGAGGATGGACCAATTTATGTAAACGCAAAACAGTACCATGGGATCATGAGACGGAGACAGATACGTGCTAAGCTTGAGGCTCAGAACAAACTTGTCAAAAATAGAAAGGTATTTTGGGTACTTTCTGCTCTTCCCCAGTTTTAGTAGTTCATTCAGCTCACCTATGTCTCTCATTTTCATTCAATGAAAACGTGATAGACAGATTAAAAGTAGCACGATGGTGGCCACTCAGAACTGTTTCATCCTTTTATCTCTAACCTGTGCTTACCATATTTCTTTAACAACTTAAAGTGGAATTTTTCCTTACGAAACAACACTATATGCATCGACAACAACAACGTACCTAGTGTGACCCCACAAGTGGGGTCTGGGAAGGATACGGTGTACGCAAACCTTATCCGTACCTTGTGTGAAGTAGAGAGGCCATTTCCGATAGACCTTTGGCTCAAGAAAAGCGTTTTTAAAACAGGTTTGGAAAATACAAGAGTAAAAACGCTAAGATGAAAACAAACTATATGCATGTCTGCATAAAATAATTCAGTAACAGTTGTCAATATATATGGCATTTTAATAGCAGCACATTCTGCTATTAACAAACTTTCATCAGCCTGTACAATGGTTAACAAAGACTATTAGTGCTGACTCTTCCATGTATTTGCATGTTGCATGATCATAAGCACTTTTTTAATCAAAGTCTCCTCTTTCACAAAAAATACTGCGGACATCAATCTGCTGCAAATTGCTCAGGTAGGTGAAAAGCATTTTCTGAGGACATCAGTCTGCTGCAATTTTTTCCATGAAATTATATTCAGGAATAAGCAATACGTGATCAGGCATTATATCGTTAAATAAGTGCCCAAGGTGCCCTCTCGACCTTTCCACCGATGTTCTAATATAACCTTCCGATTCTATGGTTCTCCCTGGCTACGAGGCCTCACACGGGTAGAGTTCGGTATTCCTTTGTCGGGAAGCCATGATTCCCCAAGTCTGTTTACTCTGGTTCTTTGATAATTGTGTGCTAAAACTTTTTTTTACAATTGTTGTCTTGACATGTGAAACTTCATCGTTTTGATAATTTTTTGTAAAAGAAGCAGGCAAATAGGCTGGTTAGAGAGATCTAAGGAAAGGAAACAAAAGAAATTGGCAATTTTCGTTTCTTTGCGGGGG
>MCJB01038922.1:63418-96684 GCA_002018475.1 Nicotiana obtusifolia | reverse complement strand
GGGGGCGAGTAGCGGTTTTGCATATCTGTGTCTTGGGGATTGATACACCAGTAACCAAATAGGACAAGATGAAGTTAAATAGGAACTTCTGCACAGAAGCAACTCCATGTGGGATTACTACCATTACAAAGTACAGGGTAGTGTAGTTCCCAATTATAGGCTTCCTAAACTTCTTGTCTTTAACTTTTATCATTCTTCAGGATGAATTTTGGACTTATTCTTCTTCTGATCTTTTATTGCAAATGCAGCCATATCTTCACGAGTCACGGCATCTTCACGCAGTGAATAGAGTTAGAGGGTCCGGAGGACGTTTTCTTAGCTCAAAGAAAGTCAATCAATCTGATCCAAATAGTTACCCTACTAACTCAACTTCTTCTCAAGACTCAGTTGAGCGCGAAAATTCAACTTCTGCTTTCTCAAGTGTCCGGAAAGATGTCAACAACGGCGTCAGCTTCCAGCATCAACCTGATCACAGGGCCTTTGGTGTATCCTCTCACATGGCTATTACCATGCAAGGCAATGGGGCTCAGCAACGTGCTCCAATTGTCCGGTGATAACTTTTAACCGACAAAGATAGTCACCGGCAGGCAAATCATCCTTGGCTTTATCCTTTAAATTAAGTCTCTCTTGTTTTTGTAAGTGTCAAATGGATTTCCACTGTACAAATGGTAAATTTGGTTGTTAATCCTAGATTTGAACCTAGACGTAAGAAACGAAAGTTTTTGGTACTGAATTAGTTATCTGGTTTGGTTGCATGTCTGCACCAAGCTTAAAATGCTGTTAGTGTACGCATGGAAGTTATGATTGATAAACCAAAAAGAAGAGAGAAGTAAAGTAATGGGTACTGGTTGTGTATTGAGTGGCACAAGAGATTGATGTATAATGCCAAATTCAATCAGAAAAATTTGTGCAATGCGTTCAGTGGACTTTCATGAAATCTGAGCTAGCTTGAAATCTGTTTTTGAACTACTTAGGACATGAAACATTTTCCTTTGACTGTAATAGTATCTTAGAATCACTGAAATGCAGGTAGGCAAAGCTGCAAAGGAAAAAGTTTTTATCCATAGTACAGTCAGACATCTCTATAGCATCGCTATGTAACAACCATTCATTTTCTTTTAGAATTAATTTTCATACTATGTTATAATATGTGTTCTCTATAACAATATTTCACTATAATAATCAAAGAAATTTGGAACAAACAAAGCTGTTATAGAGATTTGACTGTAGAATGCTTTCCCCTTTGCAACAAGCCTTGCGCAATGCGAATGCGAATTAGCAGAGCCCCAATCCGAACTCCGGAAATTGTTTATGATTTTCTTGATCATTTTTCCTTTTTATCCAAATGAGGATGAAAGTACATTACATGACGATGTTTGAGCGGAGTTTGCCTTTTCGAGCTAGTAAAGAAAATGCATACCATTATGTACATAACATCACTCAGAAGGGCAAGCAAATGAGAACATCAATGTAATAAAGGAGTAACTGACCTTATCATAATTGATTGAAATCTATTACAACAAGGAAATAAGATGGGTGATTGCACTTCACTAGGAAAACTGATGCTTTTTAAAGATATTATTACTACTCTTCAACTGCCAATAAACTACATAATTCTCCTGCTACATGGGGATAAATCAGTCAACACTAGATGATAATTCATTGATACAACTTCTGAAGCTCATCCTTGAATTTAGCCTTGAGGGGTTCGCGCTTCAATTTGAGAGCTGCAGTAACTAATCCGGACTCGGGTGTCCATGGCTCAGGTATCAGCTTGATTTTTGCAGGAACCTCAAATTTATCCAATTTTGCAGCTTTGCCTACCTGCATATCAAGTCAATCACCTACACATTCATCACTCTATAATTGAAAACTAGTCACAAATTATTTCCGTGAAGATTAGAGATCTTTTGCTTCCGTAGAGTAAATCTGTTTTTGGCAAAAAGATATTAACTCGTTCACTGTTTGCAATGACGATGATAGCGTTCTTCGATTACGTTGTCTGGGGTTTATGTTTTATGATAGCGTCGAGTTATCCTATAAAGAGCTTAACACTGAGCTGCCAGATATACAAGCCAGGTTCATTTTCAATAGGATCGTCGTGATTATAATTGGCATGAAAAAGGAGACAAACCTTTGAAAGCGATTGCTGGACCTCATTGACCGCTTCAACTTTGTTGCATAGATCGGAAAAAGCTCTGTGCTCGACACCATTTTCTTGCGCCCACTTCTCAAGCACCTTTTGTGAAGGAACAACTAGTGCTACACAGAAATTGTGGAAGGGGTCTGCATAGACCATTATGTTATCGACATAATTGCTTGATAAAAGTGCTGCCTCAACCTGCAATGAACGTTAATTCATCAAACTATTTCCAGAAATCAAGACTTAAAGAGGAGAAACAAATTTGGTAAGACAAATTTGAAGCAAGAAATACCAAACTCAGATCAGATGCCAAAATAACAGAGAAAATCCCTGTAAATATTAAAGTGTTTACAGTGCCCGCTACTGCCATTGTATAACATGCAGTTGCATTGAGCGAGTATCCAAAATAAACAATTATAAATCGCCACCAAAATGAACTCGGAAGTCACAGTCAGATGCACTAAATCAAACCAGTTTATGTTCATTGTAACGCCAAGCAAAGCATTGAATGTATATTTCTGGAAAATGACGCAACGGAGGGAAAAAGAAAATAGTGAATGCCGACCTATCCAAAAATATACAAATGACTACCTTTCCAAGTGAGATATACTCCCCGTGCTGAAGTTTAACAATATCTTTCTTTCTATCAATGATTTCAAGGCATCCATCAGGATGAAACCTTCCGATGTCGCCTGTGTAGAACCAGCGCACGCCCCTCTCATCAACCTGCATCAGACACAATAATGGCATAAACAGGCTTCTGTTATAAACAAATTCAGTCCATTTACACAAGGAAAAGCTCAGTACTACCTTGTACACCTCATTAGTTTTGTCATCATTGTTGAAGTAACCAGCAGTAACACTGTTCCCACCAACAACTACTTCTCCCCGAGGCATCGGCTTATCAACAATTCTGTAGCCTCCTTCTTCCCAAGAAATAAGCTGTATTGTTAAACACAGGATATACTAACCTCAGGGAACATTTATGACATTATCCTTAGTTCTTAGAATGTGATAAACACAAGGGTGAGAAGACTTTGAGTAAAAGTCATAAGCTTTAAAAAAAAGGGAAATGTTAGACACTTGCTAATGCAGTTTTAATAACAATGCGATTTCAAACAGGAAGCTGAATTCTCTTATGTATGAGAAAGTAATTGACCTGTTGGTATTACTCTTCTAACTACATGAACTCTAATTTCCTTATAGTCGGATTATTTTGTCCACTGCATGAAATTCCACCAAATGTATCTATCCAGAACAACTTTGTTGAATAGTCAAAACATAGATCTTTTAATAAATGATTGAATGTAGCAGATGGTCTCAAAAGAATTCTATAGACTGATTATGAATGGGACAATCCCAGATTATCCATACATGAGATTTTATCAATCTTTTTACCAAGAAGTACCCGTCATACCTTTATATAGGAACAAGGAAGAGGTGGACCAACACGACCAACTGAAGGATCATCTGACTCGGAAAAGGCAGCTCCGGCAAATGTCTCTGTCAAGCCATATCCCTGACCAATAGGAGCTCTGCAGCAAATGATTATAAAAATTCTAACATTAAACATCCCGTCCAGAGAGCAATGTTGAAAGAAAAAGTGAACACATTCGCTTTTTAAATACAAGTAAACTATATTCAAACAATTTCCTGATGTTAATACAGTAGAAAAGTTACCCCATACAAATGTTGATAAATCTTTGTGAATCTCTTGACAGAGGAGCACCACCGCAAAGCATGAAACGGATATCTCCTCCGAGTACTGATCGTATCTTTTTAAAAACAATTACCTCCCACAATCGTTTCTCTAGACCCCATGCTCCAAACCAGCTACCTTCCATAGCGGCCAATCGGCGCTTAAAGGCAATATTGAAAAGTTTCTGGGCAGATCCTCCCTTCTCCTCCACCTAGATTGAGAAAAACATAACCAACAGATTAGTACTTCAGGTTAGGCCCTATACTCCAACTAAAATATGCAATTTCCAGCTCAAACCTTCTTTATAACACCATCCCTAACACGATCCAGAATGGCTGGAACCGCCGCCATTAAAGTAGGCTTTAAAGCGGAGGCATCTCCCTGTGTCCCTTTCATGATTTTATTAGATGTATCTGTCAACGTCAGAGCCGACCCATAACCAATTGACGCACCAGCAGTCAACATAACCGTCTGCAGGACCAGAATTTCTTAGAACTAAAACAATTTTCATTGCTAGATAAAGACTCAAGGAAACAAAAACGATATATAAACTCTGAAGATTACCTCAGCAGCTAACTCAAAAACATGAGCTAAAGGTAGGTATGCCAAATAGACATCACTGCTTCCAAGTTTTGGAATAACAGTTGTAACTGCAGCTGCAGTGGCTACGATATTGCCATGAGTTATCATGACACCCTAAAACATAAAATTTTAAAAAAAAAAAAAAAAAGGAACTTAATTAAGAACACTTCAAGCAAACTTTTTCTAACAAACGAAGAGGATAACATTAAAAATTTAAGTTATCAAAGCCAAAAGAGATCAAGGAAAAATTATTGCATTGGAAACAGACATCTAGAGTATAAGACTTATGAGATTATATTATGGCAAAAGTTAATGCTCATTTTCTTTTTGCTCACTTGGTTGAAGCTTTTATAGCGTAATTGATAGGATTGAAAGAAGAAACATTTTCCAGGACTAGGGTTGAACTCTTCCTAAGAGAAAATGCCAAGTGTGTGCCATGAATACTTTGTCTTTGAATAGGCAGAATGCTGTTATAGAATCTGCAATAACAAAGTAGAATAAGCTTTGTTGTCCTAAGAAAAGCTAGGAAAGAAAGGAGCTCTCTTTTTCCCAGCCTTCTTTCTAAAGGCATACAGTGCGTTCTCGCTTTTAGAGGGAATTCAAGTGAAATCTAGTATAGGGATTTTAAGAAAACGCCTTGGCGATCAATGGTTAAAGATGAGTATAATGAGATACTGTTTGGGTCCTGAAAAAGTGATCAGAGACATCTCAGTCTATACACCTTTACGGAATCAATTCTATTCATTGCATTAATCACCGAGCTTTTACCCGTGGAGTCAAGATTGATGAGCCATATTTTATTCTTCAGCTTCAGCCTTGTAACCATTAAATAACAGAAAAGATCTGGCCATGTGAAAAGCTCTGATGCTCTATTTCATTGAGGAATCGAGAACATATATGGTTGTGTTTTCTCTTGCATTCCAGCTTAAAGCTAAATATCATATCAGAAGGAAAAATTAAAAGCAAGCTGCACCATACCTTAGGCATTCCTGTGCTGCCACTTGTATACATGATCACTGCAATATCTTTCTTTATAGGCAGTATCGGCTGAATGGGACTACTTTTACCCACTTTTTCAACTTCAGAGAAAGACGTCATCTTCCAGCTGTCAATATTCATAGAAATGCTTGAATCTATTGCAGTCTCATTGTCTTCAAAATATATGACATTCTTGATGGTTTTCAGGCTAGAACCAATTGCAGCCAATTTTTTAAGTTGCTTGGCATCACAAATCAACGTGGATGCTTGAGTCTGTCAATAACCACAGGTAAATCCAATTCATTACATGGCACCGACACCTTGTGTAATCTAGGAGAAAAAAATATTTAAACTGACCCACCTCATTTAACGAGTGTATTAGGGCATCATCTCCCAAAGAAGCATAAATAGTAACAACAGTGATATTCTGGCGGAAGCATCCCTGAGAAAAACAATTTCACCTATTAAAACTTATTGCACTCCTGTAGTAATAAGATAACAAACAAATACAGGAACTATTTCAATATACAATAGGATTAACTCAAATACCTGAAAGGCAATTAGCCACTCCGCACGAGTTTCAGAGAAGATAGCAGCACGAGTCTCCACATCGTGACCCAAATTAACAAGTCCGGAGGCAAAGTTGCAAACGCTATTAAATGTTTGCCCATAAGTCTCCCACTGATACTCTCCCAAGTGAAGTTTCTCAAACTTTCTTCCATCCTTTGCTGTTATAAAGTCCCTATTAACTAGTTTTCTAGTCCCAAGACAGCGCTTAGACGAATGTTTTTTACAAGACTTCTCAAATAGAGCTGCCATCGTTGTAGCCCCTTCCCAAGGAACTTCAACTAATTTGTCCGATTTAGCATTTCGCATTGCGAAACCTGCCTCACCACCAACTTGAACTGGAACTCCTCTCTGTTTTGCCTTTTTCTTCCCCATAAGTACCAATGAGAGGAATATAGGTATTATAATCGCAATAACAACAGCCCCAGCAACCGCAGATGACCCCTGGTCATTGAATAAGGAGACATAACTATTGCTGGCCATTCTCTCCAATATATTCCGATTGCAATTACTTCCTTCAGAACCTTCTATTTTATATGCTATACGGTTCTATGCTTCCACAATACTCTTCAAAATAAAAAACAAAAAAATATACATAAGACATAATACACAAATCAGCACCATTGCAGGCAAGCAACAGCGAGCAATGCAAATGTGGCATTTCGGACAAAAAGGCATTCCCCAATGACATGAACCAATTAATGCAATTAGTATGGCATTCTCTGCCCAAGAAGATACATCAAATGAATGGCCAATGAGCTAAAACTACAAAAACTAACAAATACTTGTGCATTTTCAGTCAATTTTCATAAGATAAGCATCATGAGTACTTTCAAATGTGTAAATGAGTAATGGTTCAAACCTCACTATCATTACTTCCAGTGGCGGAGCCATGAATTCTAATAAGGGGATTCAAAAAATCCAAAAGTGTTAAACTTGGGACTTGAACATGTATTTCTCTTATGTTAAGGGGATTCAAAAACATTTTATATATATAAACATTGTTTTTACCCGATTTACGCGGTATAACTTTCCGACGAATCCCCTTCTTCGCATGTGGCTCTGACACTGATTACATAGAATCCTCAACCTCATTAGTTTAAACCCTTTTCATTAAGAGGCTATATTTTACAGTTTTTGCATAGACATAAAAAGCATTAAAACAAAATATACAAAAAGAAAAATAAAATACATTATTGCTTCTCATACACAGCTCAAACACTTACAGTTGGAGAAAAATCAATTCGCGAAATGAACAAAAATCACCAAATTGCAACATAATTTACACAACTAGTAGTTTCATAATTTCGGATCAAACTTGAACATTAAGATTGATCATCTAAATAGGAAATTGGAAAATTCACGAAAATGGTACCTTGAAAAGTATATATGGATTGTTGGTTTTTGAAGGTTAAGTCATGCAAAATGAGGAAAGTTGATGAAAAGTTGTCAGTTTCCAGAAAGAGTAAGTTCTTTCTGTTTGCTGTTGAAATATATATAGGGTATATTGGCACAGAACTTCGTGTATTTGCGGTTTGATTCAGATACTTTTGGGTATTGCAAATTCACTCCCGAATTTTGTAATAATCTTCCCCATTATTGCATTCCTATTTTTGTTTCTTTATATGTTAGGAGTTAGGACCACAAGATTTCTAGTTTTTCTTTTCTTTTTTTTAGAAAGATTAATGATGAGACTTAAACAACGAGGATAATTATGTATTTTTTTATCTTAATTTGTATTGGTTGTTAACATCTTAAAGCAAAATTTCACACTTAGAAGTTATCAATAATAAAATCAATATTTTATAACTAAAAGTGATGTAAAAAACATATGAAATTATTGGGAAAAAAATCATGCTTATTTTGTAAATAGTCATTTTCACCACATAAATGAATTAAGCAAAAAATTGTGTATTTATTAATACCAAAAATATTATTTACTTAACAATAAACTGTACATTTGTCCGGTAGATTAAAAGTTTGCTAATATCTCTTCTCAACCTTGATAACTACAACAACATATCCAGTATTATCTCACACCGTGAGATTTGGGGAGGGTAGTTTGTACACAGACCTTACCCTTACCTTGTGAAGACAGAGAGATTACTTCCAATAGACCCTCGACTCAGGAAATCACTGAACAATAAAATAATTTTAAAAATTTAACATTCCTTATGTCCATTTTAGATGAAACTTTTATTATTTGAGAAAACATTTAAAAAAATTTGATCGTATTTTTTCACATAATTTTTAACTATTTTGGATTTACACTAAAAATTAAATAGTTTGACCATAAAATGACGAGTGAGTGGCCTTCCAATTTAGTGACTTCGAAATTGATGCTCTCTTTACAATTCTTAGGCAAATGTGGAGCTGACACATAGCAGAAAGATCCATATCCGCATTTATATGACTAACTAATAACAAGTTGAATGGTTGCACCTAAAGTTACAGACACATGGCTTTCAATATGTGATCTTGGCACGTATTCCTATTGTATGTTATCGGAAAAGTAAACAAGAAAAAAGAAAGAGGTAATAAAGGATATTTTGGAACACAAGTAATGCAGGGATTAATAATCTAGGTATTAGTAATGCAGGGATTGTAATGCTGGAATTATTTTTTATCAAGTGTTTGGTTCATTTTATTAAAAATTAGCTATGCAATGTATAATCTAAGCTTGTGTTTGGTTTAAAACTGTACAAAATCTTCTTTACAATTATACCCTTGAATATTCTTCTTTCTGTATATAAAGAAATTTAGGAAAAGGGTTTGAGAGGCGGTTTAGTAATTTTAGGGTCTTATCCAGGTATAGTTAATGCAGGGATTAGTAATCCCTTGGTTTCCTTGGTATTAGCTAAGCCCTTCTACGAGGTATAAGTAATCCATGTATTAGGTATGCATAAATTGAATCGAGCAACCAAATATTGTATTGAACGGATTAAATTTTTATACATGAATTATTTTACTTAGTACAGCCTACCAAATGACCCCGTGATTTAAGTTACAACAATGTTGATTATTAATCTCTTTCTCAGTACAAAGTATTAAGTTATTATTAAATAGTAAAGTTTCTCTTTATTGGGAGTTACTTTATAATTATATTAGTTTTTATACCAATAAGGTGGGAAAGTCAATAATAATAACGAATATGCAAATAGAAGATCCAAAAATAAAATATTGATCAAATATTTATAATTTGAAAATAGAATTTTGATTAGATAAAATTATAAAGTTAAATATTTAAAATTTGGAATAAACTCATATTAAGAATTTGAGACAACAAAAATTAAACTAACCTTTTTAGCGTTGAGAACACATGATTAATAAGTCTTTATATTAAATATCTAGCAAAAGAATCATATTCGAAAAATTTCAAATTCATTATACAAGTAAAAGAATTTTCAAGTTGACAAAATTCTTTGAGTACATGAACTTTTTTACATAAGAAGAGAATTGACAGTGAATGAAATTAAGAAATATTGTCACCTATCAACTTAATCATATTTAGACTTTACATTATTACCTATCAATTTTTTTAGAATCTATAGGACTAACCCCTTCATTCACAGAACTTGTAGACGACCAAAAGAGTCAACAGTCTTTTTAAAAATATTTAAAGAATCAATAAAAGTATATAAAAATTATTCGATTTTTGCAAATTCAATATTAAGTCATAAAAATTAAATATAAAAGATTCCATAAGTATTTATAAGAAGTCAATATCTTTTTTGGTCAGTAAGAAATTAATATTATTTCCTATTAATCTTTATAATTTTTAAAAAATTTATACGCTTTAATATGAGTACACGCGCAACGCACTTACTATAACATTAATTACTTTAATAAGCAAAATACAAACTTGGCCGATTGCAATTGTCGAGGCTGATGAAACAGCAAGCCATGCATCAATTAATTCCATTACAAACATTACGACAAAAGGCATTCATTACACCGTGACAAATATTCTCTCTGATTTATTATAAGTGAGCTTTTAACCTAAGACATACTCTTTAAGAAAATACTAAATCTTAAAAAAAATAAGTATTTTGACTAAATTATGGTTATTTAAAATTTATTTATTGTTAACTTGATAAACTAAAATATGTAAATAAATATAAATTTAAAAAATTAAAATTAATTTATTCTTGATTAGCTAAAAAGGACAATTATTTCAAACTAAAATAAAAAGACCAAAAGATCACTAATACGTAAGCATTTTATTTTTTTAAACTTTAACCAAATCATGTCCAAATACCTTTCACATATTTGCTAGTATCTCGAATGAGGGATAATTATTTCCTTATCTCTCACAATCAAATACTAGAACAAAATTTTCTATTTCGTGGTTAAATGCGAGTAAAGTTACCCGTTGGACAACCAAACAACGGTGTTCTTCTAGAAATTAAAGTTTTTTCCACTTTACGAGGTCAAATCATTTTGGTATTAGAAACATATGAGAGGAAACTGAAGTACCTACCCTGCCTTATTAATTTAGTTTTCCCAAGTCCAATGAGAATTAAAAGCTACCTACTTCCAACCAATTTAATTTCTATTCAATGAAGACGAGATTGACTTCCAATGAAACATTCTAATAATTGCCTAGCGACAAGGATGGATAAACTACTACACTTTCAAAAATATCTTTATTTTTCCTAATAAATAAAATAATTAGAACGTCTTACATTCTAATCTAGAAACTTGTGTCCACTTAACCACCCTTATGTTGGGATCTCATCCTAAGTAGGCGTAAGGTCTGCGTACACATTTTTACTTGTGAAAATAAAATATACTGAATTTGTTATTGTTGTGTCGGGATCTCATGCATCGAGAGATATTTTTACCTTTGTACCTCTATGATTAGCAATTTCAAAGAGGCTGTATTGGCTCGTCGACTACAAGGAGGAAAAAAAACAAGAATAATAAGAAAAACACCACGTACCTTTTTCATTTTGGTCGTGTAGTCGCAATCGCACATATGATCACATGTACCTTTCTCTGGTCAAACGTATGCTTGCAAACTTGGTTAACTAGGGCGCCTGTGATCTAATATTTGGATTATTTTTTGGAAGCGAAACAAACGAAAATAAAATTAAGAAGTAAGACCCCCGACATTGGAGGAAAATCCCTAATGGATGCTAAATTAATGCGTTCTCTAGACATAAAATAAATAGCATTGCATATGTTATGATACTCAAACCTAATGTCAACGATGATGTCATGCCAGAAAAGAGGCCAAAAATTTTCTTGATACATCCTACTAACATACAAGCATGGAACGGATGATTAGCCCACAACAGTCAGGAGTACTGATAGAACGATAAACTCTTGTCATCAGACGCACTTGCAAGCATACCAGACCGAACATCAGTCCTTGATGTCGGACCAAAAGCCACAGCCCAAACCTGATCTGTATGGTTGGTCAAAGTCTGCGTAGCTGCTCTCATCTTAAGATCCATCAGCCTGACCGTCTTGTCACTTGACCCTGTTGCAATTGCTGCTCCATCTGGGGAGACATCAACACTCAGAACCCAACTTGAATGACCCGACAAAGATGTTAGCGAGGTTTTACCTTCAGCATCATATACATGTACATGACCATCATCTGATGCTGAGAAGAGTCCTTGAATCATGAAGCGAAGGTGAAAACACGAGAGATCGCACAGGCATGCTATGGCCTTCCAAGAAGTGAAGGAATTTGACACGTGCTACATCAAAAACAGAGATAGTCCTGTCAACTTAACCACAAGCAAGAAGTCTACCATCAGGATTCCATGCAACTGAAAGGACAAATTTCTTGTTGCTGCTTTTCTCAGATGGTTGCAGGCCGGCTCCTTGACGAGGAATTGACAATGTGGTAATAAGTTGCCACTGAGTAGTATCCCATAGCTTGACCAATGAACTACCACCACCAGCTGCTGCCAGAGTGCTACCCTGGAAAGTGTGAGAACCATAAGGGGGCGACCTAAAACTTTCTATATAGATGTGTACAGGAAATTTAAATTTTAGAAAAGAGGCATTGCTTTATCACAAACCTTGAATACCATAAAGGATCAAGTAACATACATACTGGCAGAAGCAAGTCGCGACGTATGATCAGACAGATGTCAAAATCAAACAAGATGATACATGTGGGAATGATAAGGAAATATTCAAATGCTCCATTTAACTCTTAATAATGGAAAAGAATCCCAATTACTGAAGACCATGTAGAACATAATCAATCAGAACTTCTTGTTCTGTTTCTTCTGTTTTTGATAGGCCAATTGACCCAAACTAGTTTAGGACTCAAATGCAGTTAAATTGAATTGATAGGTCAATCAAACAAAGTTCCTCATTTTTTGTCTCAATCCAATAATATAAGCAGATCCCAGCTATTTTAGTATCAGTAATTTACCCACTTCTATGTTGCCATTGCTATTCCGACATCGTACGTCTAATTACATGAACAAACCATAAAAGTAAGTATGAGGAGAGCACCAAACTTCAAAACATACTTGCAACAAAGACAGCACGAAGTACTGGTCGATACAGAGTCTGTTTTTTAATAATATTCACCACTTCATCAAATAGGTGTGCTGTTTCCATCAACATCGCAAGAGCTAGATCTTCATTACTCCGCACAATCAGGAATCGGCCAAGAAGAATTTAGGTATCCAAATCGTTCTACTTATGACGGATCTTATGGCCTTCTAGCAACAACAAGACATTCCAAAGAGCTATTTTAAATAATTGTTTAAGAGGTCTACGCATTGAAATCTATGAGGAATGTTGGCACCACGACTCATCAACTAAACTAGTAAAAGCAGTTATTCCCTTTCAAAACAAGAAAATAAGGGAAACCCATATTGTTATAGGGAGTTTAAGTATTTTTTAAGGAACAGGAAAGAAGGTTGATGCACCAAGGCTGATATTTACATCGAGCTCCTAATCAGAGTTTTGTATAGCACTGCAAGTTACATGCATAATCCCCTAACCTTAAAATCAACTCCTAGGACAAACATTAATAGTTTACTTAGCACTAAAAGAATAGCTAATATTTGTCCAACAGCCAATCAAAAAGATGAGAAAAAGAGAGAAACCGCTAGAACATCGACTACCAGTAAACAACTGAACATCAATCAATTTAATCAACTGACCCTCAACTCCAAACTAGTTGGGTCGCCTATGTCATTATAAATTTCGCTTGGTACTGGACCTGACGATATCATTCAAATACTAGCGAATAATCTGTCTCTTAGAACAAAAAAAAATTTAGTTTTTTTTAAAGCTAAAGGTTCTCTTAGCACTAGCGCCATTGCTTTGTTTTAGCGGTAAGAACACAGTTCGTTGCGTGTGGCTATTCAAATGGAAAGGTTGAGGATTTCTCGGTTATAAAAAGAGGTTCTCTTAGCACTAGCATACAAGTCTCTAACCAAACCGATGAAAACCTAGTAAAGACTATAACTTTATGCATAAATGTGTGTACGAGAACACTATAAATATCCAATTCCTTACTTACATTGGGACTAAATTGCAATTGCCAGACTTCGGAAGGAGGAGCTTCGAGAGTAGCAATGGTGTTATTCGTATCAACCTCAAATGCTCTAATAAAGCTATCTATAGAAGCCGATGCCGCAATTCTCCGAGTAGGATGAGCTGTAACAGATACGACGCCGAGGCAGTGACCGGTGTAGGTTTGAATACAAGTGAAGTTTTTCGGATCCCATAGCCTCACGGTTTCGTCGAGACCTCCGGTGAGAAGCAGCGCCGGAGATTCCTCCGTCAACGGAATCCATGCCGCCGTCCAAATAGAGTCGTCGTGAGCGTTTTGTACGGTGTCTAGTGGAGCTAATTTCATGGTATTTTTGGCTTTTGGTAATGTTAAAACTTTGAATTTTATGTGTATTTTTTGCAATTGCGTCCTTTATGTTTTGATATTTTCATTTTGTTTTCGGACTTTAAGCTATAATTTAGACAGAGATTTGATAAAAAGTTTTTAAAAAAAGATTGGGATAGTTTTTGAAAATTAAAGTTATGTTTTGATATATACTTGAAAATTTTGGAAGTTTCTAGGTTTTAAAACTTATGAACAAATAAAATTTCCAAAAAAAGAAGAAATTTTTGAAAAAATAAAAAATAAAAATTTATGTCCAAACGGAAACTAAAATGTGATCACCGTGAGAGAAAAGTGTAAAGAAAATCCTTTAAAATTTGTTCAAAAGAATTGCAAACCATCTGAAATGTTTAATTATTTTCTCCTTTGGTGGAATGATACGATAAATTGTCAAATTGATGCTCTAATTCTGTTAAAGTGCTAAAATTGATTGTAACAATAATGTTATTATAAATATATTATATTATGGATGTTCATTTAGTATTCCGTTGTAAATAAGCTTCCGGAAGAAGCTTATCTATATGAGACTCTGCCGTAAATATGTTTATCTATTTAGTACTCTATTGGAAATAAGTCTCCTAAAGAAGCTTATCCTTTCGGTACTTCGTTATGGATAAGTATCACCCTCGGTAGAAGATATCTATATCCGGTACAATGAGCTTATCCTTTCGGTACTTCGTTAGGATAACATCACCCACAGTAGAAGATTATCTATATTTGGTACAGTAGCAGCTTGCAGAAGCAGCTTCCTTTCTTCTATAAATAGAGGAGATTTCAGTTCATTATGTACATAAGTTTGAAGTTTGAATAATATATTAGTTTCTCTTAATACTTGTCTTTACTTTACAGTCTTTATTTCATAACACGTTATCAGCATGAGACTCTGCCATTTCGAGCAAATACTTTGATAGTATCAGAGGTACGAACTTTCTTTTTCTAAATAATGTCAAATCTTTTTAAATTTGAATTTGTAGCCCTGGATATATCGGGCAAAAGGTACATGTCTTGGGTGCTTGATACTGAAATTCATCTTGATGCAATGGGTCTGGCAGACACAATCAAGGACAAAAATCAAGCATCAAACCAAGACCGTGCCAAAGTAATGATATTCCTGCGCCATCACCTTGATGAAGGCTTGAAAATGGAATATCTCATTATTAAAGATCCATCATACTGTGGAATAATTTGAAAGATAGATATGACCACCTGAAGATGGTTGTTCTTCTACAGGCACGTTATGATTGGACTCATCTAAGGCTACAAGATTTTAAGTCTATCAGTGAGTATAATTCTACTATGTTCAGAATTATTTTCCAATTGAAATTATGTGGAGATAATATTATTGATCATGATATGTTGGAAAAAACTTTCACCACTTTTCATGCCTCGAATATGCTCCTGCAGCAGCAATATCGAGAGATGGGATTCAAAAAGTATTCTGAACTTATCTCACATCTCCTTGTAGCCGAGCAACATAATAAGCTATTAATGAAAAATCATGAAAGTCGGTCTACTGGTTCTTGTCCATTCCCTGAAGTGAATGAGACGAAATTCCACCAAGCTAAGCGTGGAAGAGGTCATGGCCCCAGTCGTTGTCATTGCCGTGATCGGGCAAGAAATTCTAATCACGGTAATAATAATGCACCAAAGAACCCTCCTCACCACCAGCAGTGGAAAAGGAAGGAACAAAAGCATGAAGCAGTGCAAGCAACAAAGGCAGAAAATGCATGTTATAGATGTGGAGGAAAAAGGCACCGGTCACGTACATGTCGTACGCCAAAGCACCTGGTTGAGCTGTATCAAGCCTCTCTGAAGAAGACAGAGAAAAATGCTGAAGCAAATTTTACTTTTGAAGATAATTTAAACTTCATGCATTTGGATGTAGCTGATTACTTTGCATTCCCGGAAGGAGAAACAAGTCATGTGATCAGTGATGAATCTGTAGAAATGTAAATATTTTAATTTTTGTTGTTTGTAGTAGATAGTATGGTTATGTAATTATTGTACATAAATAAAAGTTATGCTTTGATGGTGCTTACTATCATATTTATTTTATTTATGTCATTTTGAAGAATATGGATAGTCCTGAAATTATGTTTGGATCAAAGACCAATCATGAAGATATTTGTGTAATTGATAGTGGAATAACTCATGCCATATTCAAAGATCATTAATACTTTTCTTATTTGCATAAATAAAAAGCAAATATTTCAACAATTTCTGGTAATATAAGTTTGATTGAAGGCTCCGGAAGAGCCATTATATTTATGTCTAAGGGAACAAAACTTATAATAGACAATGCATTATTATCCTACATATCCCGAAGAAACTTGTTGAGTTTTATAGATATCCACCAAAATGGGTATCATGTTGAGACGATAGATGAAATGAATATGGAATATCTCTGTATTACAAAGAATGCTTCTGGCCAGAAGTGCATTGTAGAAAAGTTACTAACTTTATCTTCTGGTTTATACTATTCAAATATTAGTACAGTTGAAGCACACTCTATCGTAAACCAGAAGTTTACTGATTCAAATAATTTTGTGCTTTGGCATGGTCGTTTGGGCCATCTTGGATCAATAATAATGAGACGAATTACTGAAAATTCGAGTGGACATCCATTAAAGAACCTGAAGATTCTTAAATATAATGAATTTTCTTGTGATGCTTGTTATCAAGGCAAAATGATTATTAGACCATCACCAATGAAGGTTGGCATTTGAATCCCCTTGCCTTTTTAGAACGTATACATGGGGATATATGTGGACATATTCACCTACCAAATCGGCTGTTTAGATATGTTATGGTCTTAATAGATGCATCTTCAAGATGGTCTCATGTGTGCCTACTATCATCTCGCAACGTGGCGTTTGCAAAGCTATTAGCCCAAATAATTCGATTAAGGGCACAATTTTCAGATTATCCTATAAAGGCTATTCACCTTGGTAATGCTGGAGAATTCTCATCTCAAGCTTTTGATGATTATTGTCTATCAGTTGGGATAAAAGTTGAACGTTCTATAGCTTATGTTCATACTCAAAATAGCCTTGCAAAGTCATTTATTAAACGCCTGCAATTGATAGCAAGACCATTACTTATGAAAATAAAATTTTCCACTAGTGTTTGGGGCCATGCTATCTTGCATCCAGCATCACTTATCCGTCTTAGACCGACACATTATAATAAATATTCTCCGTCACAATTAGTTTTTGGTCATGAAGCAGATATTGCCCATCTACGAATTTTTGGATGTGTTGTATATGTGCTAGTAGCACCACCACAGCGCATTAAGATGGGCCCACAGAGAAGGTTAGGAATATATGTTGGGTTTGAATCATCCTCTTTTATTCGCTATCTTGAACCATTGATGGGAGATTTATTTACTGCTTGATTTGCAGATTGTCGGTTTGATGAAACAAATTTCCCACAATTAGGGAGAGAGAGAAAGGAAATCAAAAGAGAAATTATGTAGAAAGTTTCATCATTATCTCATTTTGATCCACGTGCCCCTATATGTAATCAGCAGGTCCAGAAGATCATCCATTTACAAAATATAGCAAATCAAATTCCAGACACGTTTACTAATTTGAAAAGGATAACTAAGTCACATATCCCTGCAGAGAATGTGCCTATCCGAATTGATGTCCCAGCAGGACCATCTACTAGCATGAGAGCTAGCGAACCTAAAGCACGCCTGAAGCATGGTAACCCTTTGGGCTCTAAGGATCGAAATCCTCGAAAAAGAAAATCGACAAATGATAACGATACTATGAAGGGATCTCCTGAGGAGACCCAAGATCTGATTAGTTCTTAGATTCCTGAAGAAATCAATGACCCCGAGACTCAAGTGAGTGAGAAGCTTTTAATAAGTTCTACTGGTGAAGGGATTAATTTAAATTGATCTGAAATAGTGGTGGATAATATTTTTGCATATAATGTTGCACTTAACATTATGCAAGATAGTGAGGATCTTGAACCCCGATCTGTCGAAGAATGTCAATAAAGATCTGATTGGTCAAAATGGCAAGAGGCAATTCAATCAGAATTGAACGCACTTGCTAAAAGAAAGGTCTTTGGACCTGCAGTCCAAACACCTGCTGGTATAAAAGCCAGTTGGTCATAAATAGGTTTTTGTGCGAAAAAGAAACGATAAAAATGAGATTGAAAGATACAAAGCTCGCCTTGTCGCACAAGAATTCTCACAACGACCTGGAGTCGATTTTGATGAAACATATTCACCTGTTATGGATGCCACAACATTTCGATATCTCATCAGTTTAGCACTACATGAAAAGCTAGAAATACATCTAATGGATGTAGTTACAGCTTATCTGTACGGTTTACTTGATAATGAAATTTATATGAAAATCCCTGAAGAATTTAAAATGCCTGAAGCAAATTCAAAATCTCGAGAAATGTATTCAATCAGATTACAAAGATCCTTGTACGATTTAAAGTAATCTGGCGGCATGTGGTATAATCGCATTAGTGAATATTTGCTGAAAGAGGATTACATAAATGATGTTATTTGTCCAGGTATTTTTACAAAGAAAATGGCATCATAATTTGTTATACTTGCTGTTTATGTTGATGACATAAATCTTGTTGGAACTCCAAAAGAGCTCCAAAAGGCAATCGAATATCTTAAAAAAGAATTTGAGATGAAACATCTTGAAAAGACAAAACTTTGTCTTGGTCTGCAAATTGGACATTTAGCAGACGGGATCTTTATCCATCAATTTGCCTATACAAAAAGGATCTTAAAATGATTTTACATGGACAAAACGCACACATTGAGTACACCAATGATTGTTCGATCATTTGAAGTGAATAAGGATCTGTTCCAACCTCCAGAAGAGGATGAGGAACTCCTTGGTCCTGAAATACCTTATCTTAGTGCGATTGGTGCACTTATGTATCTTGCTAATGCTACAAGGACTGACATAGCATTTTCTGTTAATTTACTAGCAAGATATAACTCTTCTCCTACAAGGTGACATTGGAACGGGATTAAGCATATATTGTGATATTTAAAGGGAACTCTTGATATGGGTTTATTTTATTCTAACAAAGGTAGTGCAAATCTTGTTGGTTATGCAGATGCAGGTTATTTATCTGATCCACATAAAGCTCGATCTCAAATCGGGTACATGTTATATATGGAGGTACTGTCATATCATGGCGCTACACAAAGCAATCTATTATTACTACTTCTTCAAATCATGCCAAGATAATAACTATTCATGAAGCAAGTAGGAAATGCGTATGGTTGAGATCAGTGATTCATTTTATTCAAGGAAAATGTGGTTTGGAATGTGATAAAAGATCCACAATTTTATACGAAGACAATGCTGCATGCATAGCCTAATTAAAGGGAGGATTTGTAAAAGGAGATAGAATGAAGCACATTTCACCAAAATTATTCTACACACATGATCTTCAGAAAAATGGTACATTGATGTGCAATAAATCCGTTCAAGTGACAATTAGGCAGATTTATTCACTAAATCTTTTCCAACTTCAACTTTTGATAAGATGGTATACAAGACTGGAATGCGGAGACTCAAATATTTGAAACAAGGTTTTAATAAGGGCACATTATCTTTTAATGAACACCCAAGGGGGAGTGTTATAAATATATTATATTATGGATGTTCATTTAGTACTCCGTTGTAAATAAGCTTCCTGAAGAAGCTTATCTATATGAGACTCCGCCGTAAATATATTTTTCTATTTAGTACTCTATTGCAAAAAAGCCTCCTGAAGAAGCTTATCATTTCGGTACTCCGTTATGGATAAACATCACCCTCGGGAGAAGATTATCTATCTAGTACAATGAGCTTATCCTTTCAGTACTTCGCTACGGATAAACATCACCCTCGGTAGAAGATTATCTATATCTGGTACAGTAGCAGCTTGGAGAAGCAGCTTACACAACAGCTTCCTTCTATAAATAGAAGAGATTTCAGTTTACTATGTACATAAGTTTGAAATTTGAATAACATATCAGTTTCTCCTTATACTTGTCTTTACTTTACGATCTTTATTTCATAACAAATGTGACATATTTGGTGGACTAGAAATCTTTTGTACTTTAATAATGATTTAATTGAGCCTTCTAATATTGTGGCAAAGCCTTTATTTGCAGTATAATGAATTTCTTGAAATAATGCTTGCTAATTCTTCGAATGATACTTTACAGGATGATTATGAGTTTTCGCTATCTGCACACGAAGATGGGATTTGCTTATTTGTTTTTTTGGTAACTAAAGATTTCATATACTAGAATGATTACAATGAAAGATCCATAGCCAGACTACTAGCCTATTTGGTCAAACTGCAAAAATCTGCTTATTTTGAGAAGTATTTTTTCTTAAAAGTGTTTTTCTCAAAAGTACTTTTGGTGAGAAGCAGTTTGTGTTTGGCTAATTAATTTGAAAAAACTTCTGAACAGCAATTAGTGTTTGACCAAGCTTTTAAAACTGCTTCTAAGTTTATTTTTCTCAAAAGTACTTTTCAAAAAAGTGCTTTTAGAGAGAAGTTATTTTTTCTGCTTCTCCAAAACTGTTTTTACGTCTCTTCAAAAGCACTTTTTTTCATTCCAAAAGCTTGGCCAAACACATTAATTTTTGAAAAAAAGCACTTTTGATTTTAAAAAAGCACTTCTAGCCTAAAAAAAGCTTGCCCAAACAGGTTATACATCACAGTCTGCTATCTAATCATGGACTACCACTAATGGAAAACACAGGAAACTACATAACTACTAGAGCTAATCTAAATATTAAGTTGCTGGATAAGAGATTTAATTCTAGTAGATGCCCGAATTTTACAAACATAAACTATCTCCCTCACCAACTGATTGTGACTCTTTGCTATTTTTTCAAACCTTCTATGATTTCTCTCAATCCACATAGTATGCAACCATTCAGTATAAACAAATTTGAAGATTTGAGCTCTTTGTGATTTGCCCTTTGATGTTTTGATGATCCATTTCTCCAGTAGCTCCCATCGCGAAGTGCTGAAGAGAGGAACCTGCATCCATTTTAACATTTCTTCCCATACTTTGATAAATAAAGGACACTCCATGAATAGGTGGTTTCTTATTTCATTGTGACTATTGCATAGATTGCAAATAGGATCTACAGTTATCCCCTAGGAAGTAAGTCTATCAACAATCATTAACTTCCCATGCATTTGCAGCCAAACTGTGAATTGGGATTTTGGTCTAGCATCATTTCCAAATCTCAAAGTCTTACAAGTTATTCTCTCATTATCACTAATAAGCTTAAGGTAAATATGTTTGATTAAACGGCCTGACTTGATATCTTCAATTTGTGCCATTATGTCTCTTGCTTCAAATATTTTCCTCACTATCTATCCTGCCTGTTGAGGAATAGGAATTTAATTAATTTACTGCTTCTTGATGTAATAGGCATGTAACCACCTGATCCACAACCTATCTGCCTTATGCTCAATATCCCAACTTACCTTAGTTATTGCAACTTTATTCCATAGTTGTATATTAAGCAAGCCTAGACCACCAACTGATTGTGGAGTGCTTATCCGTAGCAATTAAATCTTTCCTTGTGACTATGTTTGTACCAGACCATAAGTAGCTTCTACAATAGGCCTCAATTGTACTTAGTACTTTTGAAGGAATAGCAAACAGTTGAGACCAATATGCTTGAATACCATAGAGGACTGTTTGGATTAACTCAGATCTCCCTGCATATGAGAGTTCCTTTGCAGTCCAAGATGAGATTCTGATACCATTTTGTTAATCAAAAGCTGCCACTGTAATAATGAGATCTTTTTTGTGGACAGGGAGATTCCTAAATATTTGAAGGGGAGCTCTTCTTTTGGAAATCCTAACTGATGTAGGATTTGATCTTGAATGACCTGAGTGACACCTACAAAATAAATGGAGCTCTTCTCTTTGTTAGCTTGAAGTCCTGAAGTAGAAGAGAAGTCCAAGAAACACTTATTCAAATATGGAAACAGATTCAACATCTCCCCTGGAGAATTATAGTAGATCATCTGCAAATGATAAATGAGTCACTGCTAGTTTAGAGCACTTTGGATGATACTTGAACTTTTTGTTTCCCTTCAGTTCATTAAGTTTCCTACTTAAATATTCCATGGCTAAGGCAAAGAGAAATGGAGAGATTGGATCTCCCTGTCTTAGTCCTTTAGGTGCATCAAATAGGGCTATGGATTCAACATTAATCAATATAGAGTAGATGACTGTCTTCACTCATTCTAAGGTTCCACATAATGAATTGTCTAGGAAAACCAAGTTCATCTAGGATCTGCTCCAGAAATATCCATTCCACTGAATCATAGGACTTTTGAAGGTCTATTTTTATCATGCATCTAGGGAAAATATTCTTCCTTGTATAGGACTTAACCAGTTCTTGAGCAAGGAATATGTTATCAGATATCTTCCTGCCTAGAATGAATCCAGCATATGCTTCACATATTACTGATGCAATAACTTTCTAGAGTCTTGAGGCAAGTACTTTGGAAATGATTTTGTACAGAACAGTACAACAAGCAATTGGTCTGTACTCTTTCACAGTAGCAGAGTGATCAGTTTTAGGGTCAAGGTGAGAGAAGTACAATTAATAGCTCTATTCATCTTACCACTCTCAAAGAATCTTCTTCCAACACTGATAATCTCTGGCCCCACTATACTCCAAGCTTTCTTAAAAAAATAAACATTATACCCATCTACCACAGGAGATTTATCATTTCCAATTGTGCTGAGTCCATCAACTATTTCTTGGTCATTAAATGGAGCGCACAAGGAGATTTGCTGTTCATGACTTAGCTTGGGACCCTTGATCATTGTAACTTTGTTGACAGCCTTTAGTGAGGGACTAGAAGTCCCCGTTAACCCTTTGTAGAATGATACAATTTCGTCTCTGACCTCCGTTAGCTTAGCACCTGAAAGGGAATTGAGTTCCATTATTTGCTTCCTTTGGCTCCTTTCCTTCATGACTGCAGTAAAGTACTTAGAATTTGAGTCCTCCAATTGTATCCATTGGGCTCTAGAGTTTTGCTTTAATATACTCTCCTCAAGCAGGTTCCTTTTACCAAGATTCATCAAAGCTTCTTTCTCCTTAGTCACTAGACTATCATCATACCTAGCTACTAGTGTAGCTTGGGTGCAGTGTAATTCTTCCCTTGCCTTCTCAATTTTCAATGATGTGGCTTGAAATTCTCTTTGATTCAGCTGTCTGAAGACTGGTCATAGAGCCTTTAGCTTATTCCACACATTCTGCATATGATCTCTAGCAAGTTGTTTCTCCTATTTGGTATCAATTAGCTCCAAAAATTGTGCATGATCACTCCATATGTTGAAGAATCTAAATGGAAATCTGATGCTATGGTTAGTGTTCAGTGTCAATAGCATTGGGGAATGATCTGAAATGTTAGGGAGGTCATATTCTAAGACAATATGGTCCCACATCATTATCCAATCACAGTTACCAAATGCTCTATCAATTTTGCTACAAACCCTATTAGACCCTTGTTGTTTGTTTGACCATGTGAAGAATTCACTCTTCCATTGTAATTCACTTAGTAGAGCGGCAGTAATACAATATGAGAAATCTTTCACTTCATTGAAACTCACAGGGTGACAGCTCATTCTATCAGTAGTCGAAAATATTGCATTAAAATCCCCACACTAGCCATTGGATGTTAGTGTTATATGAGATATTTTGAAGAGTGTCCCATAGAGATCTCCTTTACTCTACAGTATTAAATCCATAGACAACAGTCAGGACACATTGAAAGTTAGAGGAGAAATCTCTAACTTCACAATATAATGATTGAGCTTCCATTTTCAGCACTGTTACATTGTAAGTCCCTTGATCCCACATCAACCAGATTCTTCAATTAGCAGCAAAGGAGTAGTTATTAAGAATCCCCAATTAGGAGCAATAGTCTTAGCAATTTGTGGACATCTATGTTGCTTAACTTTGGTTTCCAGCAGCCCCATTATTTTGATATTTTTTTTATCTTATATACTTCTTTAACTCTCTCTCTCTCTCTCTCTGTTTATACACTTTATTTACACCTCTAATGTTCCATATAAGCCAAGTCATTGAGAAGTTGTTTTACCTCCTAAGTCAGGAGGTTTTGCTTGTCTGGTTCTCTGATTCTCTCTTTGCTAAGACATAATCTTCTCAGTCTTAGATTTGCTAGCCATATCAGCACTCAATTGTGGGAAGTTGATCAAGTTCAATTTCGGGCTTGGCATTTGCTCCTTGCCTTTAGAGGCATTCCTTACTGTTCCATCTGGATTTACTTCTTGAATTTGTGAATCAGCTTCTTGTTATTGATGTTTGCCTTCATTAGTAGCTACTCTAGGCTGAGCTACCTCAAGATGATCCAGTTGCTGTTTGTCCACAGTATGGCTAGTTGATGGTCACCTCTTCTATTGTTATGTATTTGCCTCTCCATCAAGTGTTGTTCAGGTTTCTTTAGAGAGCAGACATGTCCTATAGTTAAGCATTGAGGATAAAATTGAGGCTTCCATTCAAATTCCACCTCCTGCTAAAATTTTTGTCCATTGGGCTCCATAATTGTAAGTTTGTCAGGTAGTGATTTGGACACTTTCACTTCAATTAGCATTCTAGCATATGAGATCCTTGTTTGTTTAGTTGTACACTCAGCAACAAATAAAGGTTTCCCTAACGCACTAGCAGTTCTTCCCAAGGAACCACATCCCCAGCAACTCATAGGCAATTTTGGGAACTTAACCCACAGTGGAATCTCAGTCATAAACTCTGGGCTAAATCAAAAGCAGGAGTCCATGGTTTCAAAATAATTGGTCGACTTCGAATAGTGTAGGGTCCAGAGAATAAATCTCATTCATATCTTTAACATCTTGAAATCGAACCACATAGTAACCTTCCTCACAAAGATACAAATTTGGTGTAGCTATGGTATTTTCCACATCTGGGTTATGTACCTATGTTTCTCCCATAACATAGACAATAAGGGTATTCTTCCACGTTTTCGCTTCTTTGTCTATCTCAGCTTTTTCTAGTTGTACTATAGTTTCTTTATTAATAATCTGAGGGGGGAAATAGGTTAAGGTCATACCATTTTCCGAAGCTCTATTTCTAGCAAATAACGAGTTCCACTTAGGTTTGTTCACAAGTGGCTCTTGCTCTGTAGGAATCTCCTAATTTGCCTCCTTAATTTCAAGGTTACTCTGTACTTGGGCTTTATTACCCTGTGCCTGAGTAGGTAAATTAACCATCGGAGCCTCAGCTATCTGCAATTGCATTTCACCCTCCACCTGAGATCTCACTTGTATTGGTGTTTTATCCTCTTCCACCGGCTCCATCGCCTGCTATTGCAGGACTACGTGCAATAGCAGTTTGATTTTCTTATCTGTTATTGCAGGACTACGTGTTGATAGGAAGAAGGCAAATATTGATTTTGTTGCTATAGATAGCAAGGGTACTCTACCTCACGTCTCCCACTTCAATTTCGAGTGGAAGACATTTCACGTGATAAGTACTGTGTTCAATTGAACCCGTTGCCGAAAGGATGCATTTGCCTTTATATGCATCTGAATATACTTAAGGAGTCCAGCCGAGAGCAATCAAATTAGGGAAAACTTGCAGCAATCCCGGATGCAGCGAGTCCTGTACGATCTCTAGTATCCTTCTGATCGTAGTTTCCGAAAAACAGTATTGTGGCATAATACCACATATCCTTTGTCTGTCCCTTAATTGACAGAGTGAGAGAGAGAGTTAATCTTAGAAAAATATGGTTTATGTCAAATTACTACAAAAAGTCATGAGCGGATAAAATGCAAACTTATACTCCCTCTGTCCAGTTTTATGTGAAGGCGTTCAAAATACAAGGTTTAAAGTAGCAACAAATTTCAGTACGAATTTCGGATATAAATTCAAAGAAAATTTACAAATTTAAAACTATGTGAAAAATTTTGAAGTTAATAATTCAAAATATTGAAGAAAAGTTTGAGAAAATCATAATCAGGGAAAAAACTATTTGACTGTCCAAAATAGTGTCACGCATAAAATGGGATGGAGAGATTAATAGGTATTGTATCTCCAACAAAGAACAGAAAAGATTATCTTTGAACATTGAACAGAATAAATTACCTTTGAATCAATTATTTGCTTTAAGATTCTTCATATTGCTCCCTCATGAATTGACCCTTTTCCACTTTTGGCAAAACTTGATATGTAAAAAAAGCCTAAATTTATCTATTACCATTTCTAAAATTCTTGTTGATGCAAAAATGCGGCCTCATTTTTTTTTAAGATCTGAATTTGAATACACATTTGAATATCAAAATGTGTATTAAGATTAAGACATTTGAATCTGGATACGCATCTGAATATTAAGATGTGCATTAAGATCAGAATACTAAATGATTAAAATGGTTTATTTTTTAACATCTGAATATATAAAATTTATTTTTATTTGAAAATTAATAAACATAAAATTCAATATATATATTTGGTGGTGGTGGTGATTAACAGTGGTGCCTGTGAATGCAGACTAGAGGCGGTGGTTGATGGTGATAGTTCTGGATAATAGCTAGTAATGATTGGTAGTGATGGGGATGGTTGAGGATTGTGGTGGTGGGTGGTGATAGTTAATAATAGTGGGTGTTAGTATTGGTGTTGGTGTTGGTTGTGATTGAGAAAGGTGATAGTGGGTGGTGGTAGTTTATAATGATGGGCAGTGCCGACTAGTTATTGATGGTGATAGGGTGGTTAGTTGTAGTAGTTGAGGTGGATAAGTGTGTGCTTGTGATTGAGAATGATGGTGGTGGGTGTCATAATAGTAGTTGATAATGGTACGCACAGTTAATTATGAATATTGATAATAGCATCTTAATGAAATTAGATCTTTGTTATAGGTCTTAATCGTACAGACTTATTCAGATCTATAACAAATACTTAAAGGAAGCAAGTACGATGATAGCATCATACTTCATTTAATTAAACTCAAATAATTAACCATTGAGAAAGGAAGATCAATTGATCAATAATGTGACTCGAATAATAAACTCTTGCTCAGTGATAGTCTGTTTGGCCAAACTTCTTTTGAGGCAAAATTACTTTTTTGGGTCAAAAGTGAATTTTTTTTCTAAAATTAAGGTGTTTGGCCAAGCTTTTGAAAGGGAAAAAAATACTTTTGAGGAGAAATAGAAGCAGTTTTGGAGAAGCAGAAAAAAGTAGCTTCTCTCAAAAAATACTTTTTTTAAAAGCATTTTTGAGAAAAATACACTTAGAAATGATTTTTTAAGCTCGGCCAAATACTAATTGCTGCTCAGAAGTGCTTTTCAAAATAATTAGTCAAGCACAAAATATTTCTCACCAAAAGTACTTTTGAGAAAAAATATTTTTCAAGATAAATTGATTTTTGCATCTTGACCAAACGGACTATAATTAGTTTTTGCTTTTTGAGGCGTTGCCTATGATTCAACATAAAAGAATTAAATGAAAACTATATACTTTCGTGTTTAGACCGGCAAATAGACTTAAAGTAGAAAACCTTTGACACTTTTTCGACCCTGACTAAATTTTAGTGTATGATTGAAGTTGTGCTAAATTGCCAATGCCTGTTTGTCTTTGTTCTCAAAGGAGGAATCAACTAGTCCAAAAGAAGACCTCTATAGTAAAAGTATGCCGAGATTGGTGAAGTTAATTGATATAAAGATTCAATGTGGGCCTTTGCTTTGCGCATTAGCCGGCATGAAGAACGTGTGGTATGTTGGACAAAATAAGACAGTGTCGGAAGTAGAATTTTCATCAAGAAAATTTAAAAATATAAAAAATAAATATATAACAAAAATTAAGGGAATTCAATATCTAATATATGCACATAAAAAAAATTAACTTTATATACACACTTACACAGTATAATTTTTGGACGAAGAAAATTCAGCTAAACCCTTTCTGCCCACTTAGCTCCCCCAGAAGGGGCAAGCTGCTTTACATTATGACAATTGACAAGCTTTCAATTTAGCTCGGAAAAACGATTATCCAAAGTTTTCATTGAATTGTACTTTCTCCGTTCACTTTTATTTGTTCATTACATTAAAAATATATTCTTACTTTTATTTATTCTAACAAATCAAAAAAAAGACGATCTTTTTTTCCTATGTTATCTTTATCATTAACTATTTTTCAAAATTACTCTGCAAGACTTTTTGAAATGCTATCGTTATTATGGATAAATTTGTAAAATCCATACTTATTCACATTTTCTTAAAAAGAATGCAAAATAAAAAATAAACAACTAAAAATGATCGGAGGAAATACTAGCATATCATAGTTAAATTAAAATAAGGAGAGACTATGCATTAATTAATTATGATTAACTCACAGCAACTTGTATAAACATATATCATATACCTTTTGTGTCAGATTTAGGCCTCATTTCTTTGCACCTAATGGAGATCTGAAACATTAAGTGCATTTATTTTTAAAATCTGATTCTTAATCATTTAGATCTTAATCATTAAATGTGCTTGTTTTTTTTTACTTCACAACCAATTAATGAGTCTGAATAGATCTGTATGATTAAGATCTATAACAAAGATTTAATTTCATTAAGATACTACCATTCACATTTATTACTAACTGCCGTCACTGTCGACCACTATCAACTACCACCACCACTATCACCACCATCCTCGATCATAACCGCCACAACTGCCACCACTACCACCACCAACCACTATCATCCTGAACCATAACCACACACTCACCCACCTCAACTACCACCACCAACCACCCCACCACTATCAATAAGTATAGCCGGCATCGCCCACCATTATAAATTACCACTACCTATCATCACTTTCCTCAATCAACCACAACCACCACCACCACAACCCCACCATTATTAATTATTATCACCCACTACCACCATCCTCAACCATAATCACTATTGCTACCAATCACCACTAGCTACTACCTAGAACCACCACCATCAACCAAAATCACTACCAACCACCACCTCTAATCGGCACGCAGAAGCACTTTCGTTAGCGATCACCACCACCAACTACCATACATACATACATACATACATACATACATATATATATATATATATATATATATATGATAGAATATTAGATTAATTAGTATTTTATTTGAATTTATGTTTATTAATTTTTAAATAAACATAAATTCTATATATTCAGATGTTTAAAAAATAAAAAAATTTAATCATTTAGCATTCAGATCTTATAACACATCTTAATATTCAGTATGTATTCAGATTCAGCAGACGTCTTAATCTTAATACACATTTTGATATTCAGGTGTGTATTCAAATTCAAATGTCCTAATCTTAAAAAAAAAAAAATGGGGCCTTAATTTGCTTGTTGTTTCTCTTCTATTTATTTTTTCTGAACCGAAAGTTTATGAAAAACAGTTTGTCTATCTTCTTAAAGGTGTGGGTTATTGCCTATACTTTACTCTTCCGTACCCAATGTTGTTGTTGTTGTATGTACATTATACTTTTGGCATCTTCCTCCTCTTTTCTCACTCATTCCGCCTCCCCCCCCCCCAACCCCACAAACACACACACATCCACCAGGATTCAGGACCACCACTATCTGTCTCTCTGTCTAATTCTTGATTCCTAGTCAAACTGTAGATATAACAGCCACATAATTTCAGCTACTGAGTATTATTATTTGCAAGACTTCTTACACGAGTCTTTCAGTTGACCTACCTACCTGAAATGTCCCAAAACTCCCCAGTTTTCCAAAGATTTCCATAAAAGAGTGAACTTTAACTACAATACAACCCCAGTTGCCTAAAACCAACTTCACTTGTTATTTTTCAAGATTTCCATTATAAAGTGAAATTTTGAGAAATTTACCAAAACCCCAGTTGCCTATCAGCAAGTTCAGTTGTGATCTTTCATGATTTCCATAAAAGAGTGAGCTTTAACGAGAATACAAAAATCCCAGTTGCCAAAAAGCAATTTTTACTGTGATTTTTCAAGATTTAGCTATGAAGAAAGGATCTTTAGCTCCTAATCTTAAACTTTCTCTCCCTCCTCCTGATGAAGTTACTTTCTCCAAATTCCTGTAATTACTTTACCTCCCTCTCTCCATATGAGTGTCTCTGTGTGTGTGTGACACATCAAATGTTTCTAAAATAGATACTTATGCTAATTTCATATCCACTGTCAAAAAAGAACAATTGGTGCAGTGGTATTGTGTGCCTACTGAGCCAAATCTTGGATCCGTTTCTTATAACATTCTGTATCTGTGTGGCTTTTTTTTGCTATGTTTATGTATTTTGATGGGAAGTTTTTGGTATTGTTGTATAGGACTGAATCAGGGACTTTTAAGGATGGAGATCTTCTTGTTAATAGAGATGGAGTTCGAATTGTCTCACAGAGTGAAGTTGAAGCTGTACACTTTCTTAATGTTTTACTGTGTCTTACTGATTGTTCTTCTTTGTTCTTGTAGAAATTTTATCATTCAGTATTGTGGTATGTTGGTTTGTAAGATGATCGCTTGCTTAGTCTAAATTGGGTTAAAAGCATATGATTTTGTCAACTAGCGTTTGGAATTTTGAAAATTTGAAGTGAAATGTTTAGCTAGCAAATCTAAATGCACATTGAAGTGAATTTAAGCATTTGAATTTAAAACTGTGTTTAGGAACTAATCTTAGATGAAGGGTCCAAATTAGTATTTAAGCATTTGAATCTAGACCTGGACAATTTTCTTTTATATAAGCTACACCAATTAGTTGGAATTATATTTAGTTATTTTAGTACATGAACTTCAGGTTCAATGTTAGCGAAGAATCTTTCAGTCTTGTTAAAGATTTTTATGCTAGTAGAAAGCGTAGAGAACTTCAAGTGCTGGAGAAGCTAAGTTTTTCTATAATTTCGGACTGAGATGGGGTTAAATAGAGCGACATGGATCATGGTGATTCATATAGCAGAGTCAAACTTTTGGAATGAGATGTAGTTGTTGTAATCCAGACTTGGGCATTTTGTTGATGTATCTTCTTTGTATGCACTTATGCAATCTATTGCAACTAACATGTCATATTTATTCTGGCATTTGCAATTTTTTCCTTCAGCCATCAGTTATACAGCCATCAGACAACCAGTTATGCTTAGCTGATTTTGAAGCAGTTAAAGTTATTGGAAAGGGAAATGGTGGTATTGTGCGGCTGGTTCAGCATAAATGGACAGGACAATTTTTCGCTCTCAAGGTATATGTAGCTACCATCTTTTTTCTGCTTATCATGGTTGTTGGTGATTCCTTTGATTAGCAGGAGACTCTCTACATATCATTTTGATATTTTTCAAGAATTTGGTGTGATATTCCTTTAAAAAATGAAAAGAAGAAGTCCTAATCTGAAAAAAGAAAATGAGAGAAGAAGATTTTGAGGATTGCGTCATGAATGAGTAAAGAGCGCAAATGCTTCCACAGATATTTCGTCCCTATTGATTCATTTCTTGCCTTATAACTTCTGTTGTTGGTAGCAATATATGCATTGAGTTTGTGGGTTTTATTCACTTAAATATTTTGAAAATATGTCACCTCTTTTAACCTGCAATCTCCACCAATCTACTGGCTACACCGTTTTTTCATCTTACTGACTACCTTAAGAAATTTGTCCTCTAAATGAATAAATACATTAATTGGTTCTGGTGTCCAATTTTTCATGTGCATATCTCACTGCCTCCGTAATTTACCATCTATGCTTTCTTATTTCCCGCTGTGACCAGCAGTCTTATTTTTATTCAGGTTATTCAGATGAATATTGAAGAGTCCATGCGCAAGCATATTGCTCAAGAACTGAGAATTAATCAGTCATCCCAGTGTCCATATGTTGTCACATCCTACCAGTCATTCTTTGAGAATGGTGCTATCTCCATAATTTTGGAGTACATGGATGGTGGCTCCTTAGCAGATTTTCTGAAAAAAGTCAAGACAATACCCGAACGATATCTTGCTGCCATCTGCAAACAGGTAACAAGTGAACAATTTGAGTTCCTCAAAGAGAAGACTTTGCTCGAGTTCTAATCTTATCAAACCTTGCTCCTTCACCAATTAGGTTCTCAAAGGCTTGTGGTATCTTCATCATGAGAAACATATTATTCACAGGGATTTGAAACCTTCGAATTTGCTAATCAATCACATAGGTGATGTCAAAATCACTGACTTTGGTGTGAGTGCAGTGCTGGCAAGTACATCTGGACTTGCTAATACCTTTGTCGGCACTTACAACTATATGTCTGTGAGTATCTGCGACCTTGTTTTTCTAAAAGCGAGTATAGTACTAGACCGCCTATGTGTAGTACAATCTGCCTATGCTAAAAGCCAAGTTGCTGATGTTCTGTTGTGTGCTACAGCCGGAGAGAATTTTAGGAGGCGCCTATGGTTACAGAAGCGACATTTGGAGCTTGGGTTTAGTTTTGCTCGAGTGTGCAACAGGTGTTTTCCCATATTCACCGCCCCAAGCAGATGAAGGATGGGTTAATGTCTATGAACTTATGGAAACTATAGTTGACCAACCAGCACCATGTGCACCTCCCGACCTATTTTCTCCACAATTCTGCTCATTCATATCTGCGTGGTAAGTACCATAATTTCAGATTTAACTTGCTTCCAAATCTTACAATCCTCATTAGCTTTGAGCTGACTATGTGGTTATGTTACCGGCTGTTCTTTGAAACCTCATTACGCACTTGTTTCAGCGTGCAGAAGGACCAGAAGGACAGATTGTCAGCAAATGAACTCATGGTAGAGATTGTTACTTTTTGTCTTTCTCAAAGTTTCTTATTAATCAATTACTCATATAGTGACTGTTTGGAATTCATGAAATCCAGAGGCACCCTTTCGTCACCATGTACGATGACCTGGATATTGATCTTGGATCTTACTTCACATCCGCAGGACCTCCATTGGCAACACTCACTGAGCTATAATTGGTATTTTTGACTGAGCTATACAAGTCTTTGGATCTTGTATGTTGTTTATTTTCCTTATATCATGTAACTGCTATCTGTGTTCTGGGTAGTTTCAACTTGTTAATAGTTGACGCAGTAATCTTTGGCAACATGTCTGGTATTAACAAGTCAAATATAAAGTTGCTTTTTCAACCTGTGCTATATAATCTGGGTTTTGGATGCAAACGTTGAGTCCTACTACCTTTTCAAAAACTTATAGTTGTGTTCTATCCTTACCAGAGTTACGAAAGTCGTGGTTAACCGTTTGCTTGTCTGGAAACATGATTGTGATGCCAAAGAAACCAAAACAATTGATAAATCACCAATTATATGTCATTATAAAAAAATCATCAATTATATGTAGTAAATGGAATCATGGTGAAAAGTTAAAAGCAATCACTCACTTTTTTTTTTTTTTT
>MCJB01038922.1:49369-60689 GCA_002018475.1 Nicotiana obtusifolia | reverse complement strand
AAAAAAAAAAAATAGTTGGTTGAATCAATACGTCATGCACATGAAGCGATTCGGATTAGAGTGGGACTTTTCCCATAATAGTACCTTGTCCAAAATGGTTCCATAAGGAGCATTAGAACATTCAAAGTTGACTATTGTGCTTTCATGACTCTAGGTGGATTACCAAGTAAACTCAGTTACCCTAAAACGAAAAGAATAGCAATTCAGCACTGAATTACTACCGAGGGCTCCAAACAGTTTAAATTATAGGCAGCTCATTCATAAAACCAGCACATACATAATATATAATGAAAGTTAAAACAATCAGCAAGATACTGAAGTTTTCCAAATCCAGGAAGTTGATAAAAAGTCAAGTTGGGTGAATGACCAATCATCTAAGAAATTAAAGATGCTACACAAAAATCTGCAGATGCCATAACTCGGTAAATGCTTTATTCATGTCATATACCTACTTGTAACTTAAGTCCAATGAGAGCATTAAGACATACATCAACACAAGTGAGCATTATAAATTATTACTAGTCTAATTGTAGGACCTGCTGTGGTAATGATATAGAAGTTCAGAATTCATTCAAGCACTCATACAGGCCACGAAGCCCACGACATACATAAGTATTAGCAGTGACTTAATAGATGATAGAATATGCAACATGAGCTCCCTTCAAAAAGAAGATGACAGAACAGTTATTGTCTGAGAGTATATTGAGGTCACTATACCCGAAGAATGTCTCAATCCCTTGACAGCCTCAAAATTCTTGTAGGTATAGCCAACAAAACTTAAATCTTCCGGAATCAGACGCTTCTGTCAAAACAAGTATTATAATAGAAAAGATTTACTGGAAAAGGTGTTCTGGAAAAGAGAAATAGAAAAATAAGCTGGAGAAGAAAATGCCAAAAACGATGATAGCAAGACGTGCAGCAAAACATGATTACATTCAGTATGGAATGTGGAGATGTAAAAGATTTATCATCATAAATGGAAGCTAGTGCCCTGAGAGCTGGTAGGTAGAACCATAGCTAAATGTGGTGTACATCAGTAGTAGTGAAAGAAAAATCACCTTTCTATGGGGTCCTGAACTAATTTTTGCTGGTGGCTGATTTGCCTGCAGAGATTTTCAATTGTACATCAGTAGCAAAAGAATTCTCAGCTCAGCATTGTTAACAACAATTAAACGTGCATGAATATCAAATTGATCATCGAAAATGAAGCTTAAGTATATACAATGAAAATAATAAATGCTAATTTTATCAGTTTTATCCAGAAAATGGTCCTGTGCTTTTGGTGATAGAAATTAGTTTTGATCCTCCAATTCTGTTTTACGTTCTCATTTTGCTTTTAATTCTCCTCTTTTTACTTTTTCACTTCTTATAGACTTCACTTTGTTTTTCTCCACTTCGGTGCAAAACAGAAGGGCTTATATTAATGAGAGAAGAAAACATACTCTAGAGGAATTTGTGTCCTGCATATGTGCAAATCTCAATATACCAAGTTGCAATAAAGTAGACGATAGAGAAGCTAAACTACAAATCAAGTCATCAGTCATTGTTGATCAGTAACATAAGGCATAAGCTCATCTTTAGGTACCAAAATAACAAATAGGTCTATAAGATCATCTAGGTTAACTTTTAATCACACCATACCCACAAAGGTAGCTTGTGTAGTAGTGAACCATGTGGACGTACTGTCACGATCAAATTACAAAGATGAAATATCACTTCTCACAAAATTTCTCTAAAATTCGAAAAGAAAGAACAGAAATAGAATATGATATAAAATGGCAATTCACCTCATCAAACTTCATGAAATTTTGAGTGTCAAGGTCATCATTGACTTCTGGCTTATATGCTGCCTCCATGTCATAAAGTTTATCCCACTTTATATCTTTGAACCAGGGGTGAGCCTGATTATATTCATGAATAAAACATAAGAATCTAGAATTGATTGTTAGTAACACTTTCTTTGCAACAACAAACCTTTATTTGCTCTGCTCCTCGACAACCAAGGCGATTTTCAGCATCACAAAGCAATCTACAGATCAGGTCTTTGGCTTCAGGACTCAATCTTGTTTCCTCGGGGAATTTTAAGTGATTTCTCCAATGAACAATCTATAGAACCAGAACAAGTGTCAAGATATAGCATTTAAGTCGTGCTACATAAGCATCCTAATTGAACTATCATTAGATAATTTGATTGTTAACTAAACACAAAGGATAAAGGGATAATCCCGTTGCCACTATCAATGTTGAACATGAGAAAGTAGATTTCCTTTCCAAACTTGTAAAGATTGTCGTGTCAATGCTGCTTACAGAAACAAACAATCATTCAAGTGCAGACCACTATACCTTTCTACATGTTGTTATTGGATCTTCAGAGTAGAAAGGGGGATAACCAACGAGCATCTCATACATAATGGCGCCAAGTGACCACCTGACCGAAGCAAGAAGTAAAGAGGATAACAGATTAAGTCTACTAACTTTACTTCGTATATTCAAGACACGATCATACCTAAAAGAGAAGGCATAAGTGAAACATGCGCGCTATGTTTAGCAACAAGTACACAGTTACGTTTAAACAGTTACCAGCCAATTAAAATCCATGTCAATCTCAAACAGTAATAAAACTCACCAATCACATTCCACTCCATAGCCTTTCTTCAGTAAAACCTCAGGAGCAATATAGTCAGGAGTGCCCACTGTTGAAAATGCCTGCCATAGAAACAGATAATATTACAGGTTCTGGTAACTAATTTGTTTAGACACACAAATATTGTCACGGAAGGTAGTACCAAATCACTTCTTGGGATAGCAAATCATATTTCTAGTTTGTTTCCATTATTCATGTTGAAGAACGTGCCACGCATGAGCAAATAAAACACATACTGGTCGTCACTTTGTGCAAAAAAATAATAGCTCTGTTTCTGTTAATAATGTCCCACTTACTAATTTTCTCCTGTTTATTTGCCAATGCTGCAGTTGTTCAAGGGAACTATTCCAACAGTTTCCAGTTCCCTTGGTAGCAGATTCCCGTGCGTTCTCATCATCCATCACTTCATTTTCATTTATAGGAGATAAATTCGAACAGTCAAGCGGCTTGCATAGACCAAAATCAGACAGTCTCATGTGGCCATTTTTGTCCAAAAGAAGATTATCAGGTTTAATATCCCTGCAAAAAAGAACGTTATGTAAAGACATAAACCATTATTGTTTAGCAAGTAGATTAACTACCTGTGAATGTAATTGTGCTTATGAATAGACTCTATGGCCAGAACACTTTGAGCAATGTAAAATCTTGTGACTGTCTCAGTTAATGTCTCCTCCCTCATCAGCAACGTCATCAAATCACCACCGGGCAGATATTCCATTACTAGATACAAGTAATCAGCATCTTGGAAAGAATAATAAAGCTTTACAATAAAGTGGCTTGCTACCTCCGCAAGCAAATTCCTTTCGGCCCGAACATGTTCAACCTGTAATGTAAAGAGATGGTAAGAAAAACAGATCACTTCTTAAAAAAATGCTGCATTTCCTTGCATCTTGATAGAAGAAGCAGAGCAAAGGACTAGGAATAAAATCTTATTTAACGAATAAGATGGATAGCAATTGAATCCTTAAGCATGTTAAGAAGGATTTGATCTCACCTGCCCCCTACTTAGCATTTCAGACTTCTTCAACTTTTTCATTGCATATATATTACCAGATATTTTATCCCGGCACAACCTGACCTGCAAATATAGATTTGCATAAGAGTCAGCAACTCATTATCAGGAGCCAATACTGGTAAACAGGAAACACATTTCGTGTGATCAGGAAGTCACGGGTACAAGCCATGGAAATAACCTCAGGTAGAAATGTAACATAAGGTTGCATATAATAGAAACAATATGGTCCATCTCCCTGGACCCCATGCATAGACCGAGCTTAATGCACCGTACTATCCTTAACGTCCAATAGAAGGACCAAGGAAATTTATCTTCCAAGAGCAGTAATTTACCTAAATACTACATAATCCTATGGAAGCAATTAAGATTTTCAAACCTAATTAGGACGCTCCAATAACAGCAATTATTATCATTCGATGCTACATAAGAATAGCGAGAAATACAAGAGCGAAATCATCATGAGTGACTCCAATTATTAAATGTCTAGGTAAGTTTTAAAAATCTAATTATGCATCTTGAGAAAGTATAATATGCTTGTGGATTTTGCATGAAAATCGAAGAAACTCATTAAACATGCTCCTTCTGGTTAAAGTTATAATTCAGTCTTCAAAAGTTGAACAGCCCAGATAACAAAACTTAGGAAGAAAACATAATCCCCCAAGAATTTTACAATCTAAAGATATATAAGAATCTCAAACCTCTCCAAAAGCTCCTCTTCCAATGATCGTCAAAAGCTCAAAATCATCAACAGAAATCTTGTGACGCTTTAGTCGGATATACTCTGTCTCTTTTCTCTCCAATTCCTTTAGAAAGTTCATTTGTTCCTCCTTTGGTACACCAGAGATTTCCAATTTCTTTTCTAGCAGTAAACGCCTACAGTTTATAAACAATAATACATGAAGGGCTACAGAAAAGATTTGTCAAATTCCATCTAATATCACTCTCCTTCAGTGATTGGCTCAACTATAAGTATGTTAGCCTACATAGTGCAGTTAACTCAACAGGATGAGAATACCTGTAAGCAAAGGCATCAGCACATGGTTACTCGGTCCACAACAGCTTAGTTGAAAATGCATTTTATTAAAAGACACTAGCTACATGCATCTTCATGATTTTTTTCACGCATTCACATCTAGAATATTAACTACAATCAAAGATGCATCGGGCAAGAGTAGCAAAACCACCACTATATCAATCAATTACACCTCCATCCAAAATTAGCTAACCTCGCCTATCAAAGAGGATTCATCATAATATGATTCTTTTAGGCTGGCTTTCAACTAACACAACGATTCCAGCTACATAATTTCCCTTCAAAATCTAAAAGTTCTCTAAAACACATCTTGCGTATCCGAATAAATGTTGTAAGTGCATGTATATAAACATGAAAATCCAAATAAACACCTTTATAATCTGATTATATTACACTTGCTGTCAACCTACCACATTGACATCAGCTACACTTTGCACATATTACGGCTTCAAAAATTTTAAAAGTTGTCTAAATCAAATGTTGCATTCCAAAGTTCATCAACATAAAAGTTCTAAGAAATGTTGTACATAAAAATTCATAATCGGATTATTCTTACATTGGTTGTCAACCTACAACATCATGACCAACTACATTCTGCACATATTTCCCATTCAAAACATAAAGTTATCAAAAAATCACATATTGCATTCCAAATAAATGCTGCACAAAACGTATTTACATGACATGAAAATTCAAAATAAATGCCTACATGAAAATTCATGATGCGATTATTTTAACCTATAGCCATCAACCTACCACATTTGGACGATCGAGCTACAGTTTGCACATATTTCCAATTCGAAATCTAAATATATCGAAAAATATCACAATTTGCAGTCGAATTAAATGTTGTACAACATATTTACACTAACATGAAAATTCAAAATTATATATTGGATAAAAAATATGAATAAATATAATCTAAGATAGAAAATTAGGAACCTTTGTTTGCGATCCTGGATGAGTTTCATGTGCGATTTATAATGATCTTCGATCAACTTTTTCGCGGCGGCGACACGTTCGAGCGTCAAACTAGAACCTAATTGTTCCTCCAATTCTTCCTCTTCCTCCTCCGTTAATGCCACCACCTTACTGTGTTCTTCCTCCTCTCTGTTCTTCGCCATATTAGTATTATAACCTCACACAAATCGATCGCCTTTTCTTTCAAATCTCTCTGTGTTATTTCATATGGCGAAGAAAAAGAAGGGAAAATTGAAAATTTGATGCGAAGATCGAAAGGGGAATTGGAACGGAGGAAATTTGAGAAACAGAAAATGGGAGTGAAAGGAAGGTCGTTAGCTTTTTAAAAACGTTTATAAATTTTGTTATTTGCAAACGTGGCACTGTATTATCGGCTTGGTCCGACTTTCATTGTGGGACCCGCTGTACTTTTGAAGGTTTTCTATTGTGGGGAGAGCCACGTCAGACTATTGGGAAATTTCTAGCGATAATCGCGGGTGTTCCGAAGTAGCCGTATAAAAGGACACTCCATTTGAATAATTTCATGTCATTATTAAGCAAATACAAATAAAAAATACGCCAAATACATTGTCAATTCTTAAAAATTATTCACCTTTTTCACTTAAACACTCAATCTTAAGTTTAAGTCGGTTCTATTTGAATACCCTTTTCTTCTTTTTTTTCTTTCGTCCTTTCTGGACAAAAAACTACAGAGAGTTTTGACTGTTAACATAAATTTCGGAACCAAATTGTTCAAATGATTAAAATGTTCAAATTGAACAGACTTAAGATTAAGTATTTAAGTGAAAAGGGTGGACAACTTTAAGGGGTTGGCGATGTATTTGACCTAAAAAATATTTAAAGTTCTATATTTTTTCCAAAGGCCGAATACATATCGAGACACCTAATGTTATAACAATTTTTCATTTAGATACTTCAAATAAGCTATGTTTCGATTGAACACGTATAGTAGGCGTAAAGTATACCAATTAGACACATTTCACTGACATGGTTGATAGCGTGTAATGTGTATTGCACCGTGTAAAATGCTCTTTGGCTTGATGTTTCTGGCTATAATTTGCCAAAAAATGAACCACAAGTAATAGACTTTTCTAAGTAAAAGTTGTGTAACTAAAAGATGAAAGTGTGTATGAACATATATTTATGCGTCAAAAATATTCCAAGGACATCGAGGACAATGAACATGAGTATTCTACATGTGCAACTCCCGCTATTAACCATGTCTGTAAAATATGTCTGATTGATATATTTTGGGTTCGCTACACGTGTTCAATCAGAACAAGGCCTACTTGAACTGTCAAAATTAAAAAAGCATGACAACTTTAGATGTCTCCATATGTATTAAGCCTTTTCTAAACGTGCAGACCTACAACAAAAATGCTAACAATTAAAATAAATCCTCTTCTTATATGTCTCCATTCTAAAAAAAAATTTGTTTTCATTGTGTCCTATCTTTTGTTAAATTTACATAGATTCCCAAAAGATTGTAAGTCTTAAAGACAAATTTTTCTTAATATATAATTTTAAGTCTATCTCATCCTCTACAAACACCCTTCACTCTGTGAAGGTCGACACAAGACATGGAAAAAAAATTTAGACATAACAAAAAATTTATTCTAGAATTTTTTTCGACATGTCATTTCTTGTGAGACGTAAGTGCATATCATTAAAGTTAATATAAAATTTGAAAATTAAAGATTTTCGCTTTTAGAACATATGTTAATTTTTTTAGAGCTTCGATTTTTTCCTCCATTTCTCTTATTAACTTCTTTTTGTTAATCAATCAATATGCTTTCAATTTGAAGTTGTTATGAATCATACGAATCAATTCTTGTATAATTTAATATTTAGATGATCCGTAATCAGACTATTTTTATGCAAGATTTCAAACTATCGTCATATTTCCTCTTAGATCAACTATGCTTAAAGCATGATTGGAGTTGGTTATACTTTTTTGTTTTGATAAATATCTTTAAATTTCACATTAAATATATTTGTTTGACAGTCAAAACCGTTATTCTTTTTTGGATTATGAGATACAGTCAACTTCGACCAAATTGCATCTGTCAGTCTATTCTAAGGTCAACAAATTATTGAGGAAAATGCCAAGAATTCTTGCTATCTTCATCATGACGCTAGCATTACATTTGAAAACCCATAAAAAATACACTACTAATTCTTGCCCATAAGCTTAACATTTTTTCTTGTTTGAATTGATTTAAAATTTTAATTTAAAAAAAAAAGTAGCCCGGTACACAAGGTATTCTGTATTCATGCAAGGTCCGGGGAAGGGTGGCACCCTAAGGGGTGTGATGTAGACAGCCTAATCTAATGCAAGCATTAGTGGCTGCTTTCACGGCTCGAACCCATGACTTATATAGGTCACACGAATACAACTTTACCGTTTAAAATTTTAATCTGATGGATTTAATTTTTAGACTTTTATTATAAAATCTGTTGTACTGTAAAAATTATGAGTTTAAAATATAATTTTAAGATTCTAGTATTTTTTTCACGCATATGCCATTCAAATTCTACGAGTTCAATACGATTACACTCGTTATGGATCTACATACAAAATCCGCCTCTACAAATGAACTTGAAGCGAGTCATTTGAAAACCCATAGAAAATAGACGACTAATTCTTGTCTGTTTGAATTGATTAATAATTTTAACTTAAAAAAAAAAAAAAGCAGCTCAGTGCACAAGATATTCTGTATTCACCCATGACTGGGGAAGGACCGCATTCTAAGGGGTGTGATATAGACAGTCTAAGCTAATATAAATATTAGTGGTTGCTTCCACGACTCGAATCCGTAATCTATAAGTCATACGGAAGCAACTGTACTGTCTAAAATTTTAATTTGATGGATTTTTAATTTTTAGATTTTTATCATAGAATCTGTTGTACTTTAGATATTATGAGTTTAAAATATAACTTTAAATTCTAGTAATTTTTTACATATATATCTACATTCTATGTCGAAAATGCTATTCGAATTCTACGAGTTCAACTGAAGCGTAATAAGATTACACTAGTTGTGGATCTACTAGCTCTATATACAAAATTGGAGTATTATTATTTTCAGCCCGCGCCAAAAATTATTTATATTTGATAACTGAAAAAGTGTTAAAACTTATATATAACATACAATATATACATACACACACAAAAAATATATAATTATTTTAAGCAAGGCTATACGATATCATTTTCTCTATAAAATTTACCAAGAACATGTGATCTATGACAATCAAGAATAAGTGGAATCAGAGTGGTAAAATGAACTTAAGCAAGTCAATCTAACTGCTCCCCTAGTCCCAATGGGACATGAGGCTATTAATGAGGTCAATGAAAATGTTAGTAACTTACAAAGATCAATTTAAAAGTTAGCGGGGTTCAATAAATTGTGACATATGTACTATTTTGTACAAACAGTGTCATAATTCGACTTGCACGTTAGATCTATTATTACAATTCGACTTGTATTTGAGCTTGAGTTAGAATTGTGCTGAATTTTATGCTTTGTTACCTATCTCAAATAATACTTATTTGTATGATTTTCAGCTGATATTGACTTATTTTGTGTGTAGGAATTAGTTTTTAAAAAATATACGATAATTTACAAACACACAAAAAAGAATTATAAACAAAAATAGAAGTAAAAGATATATAAGTCAAAGAGAAAACTTCCAATTCTTTTTAGCAAAATTTCGTTGCAAAAAGAAAAAAAGGCAGTATGGTGCATGAAGTATTTTGTATTCACGCATAGTCCGAGGAAGGATCACGTTCCAATGGATGTGATGTAGATAGCGTACCATGATACAAGCATTAGTGACTGATTCCACCGCTCGAATTCGTAAAATCAATAATTTACTTGAATAAAGAGAACAAATCTTCTATGAAGAGTAAAATTCATTAAAATTATTCTATAACATGACTTACAATAAGCCATGAAAAAAAAATTACCCCTCAGCATCAGAATACAAAAACTTGATTCAATCCCTAAAAATGTAAACAAAAATTTTAATTAAAGGAAGTTGGTGCCTGAGTAACTATGGTGCAAAAGCTTGTGAGCAATCTGATCTCTAGCCTGAAACGCACTCATAGATCTCACAATATTTCCTGGTACAATTTCATCATCAAACAAATCAAACCTTAATTCTGGACTTAATTCTTCACCTCTCATTTCACAAATATTATGCAAAACACAACAAGCTCCTAAAACAACAGGCAAATCTTGAAGTTTCACTTCTGTTCTCTTCTGTAAACAACTCCATCTAGCTTTCAATCTCATAAATGCATCTTTAGCAACTATTTGAACATCTCCAAGTTTCTCATTAAACGCGTGTTGCGTCCATGTTAAATTCTGGTGTGAAAATGGGACCAATATCCAATCTAATAACGCAAATCCTGAATTACCAACAACCCAAATGTCCTTTAAAAGTCCTCTGTTTGCTCTTTCAAAAAGAGCTGATTTTTCCAAAACTTGATCATCTGTCATTGAACCGGGCCAGCCAATACAAACATCAGTAAAAATCCCTTTAGGATCAACAACTCCTTGTATGGTTACTGAATAAGAAGTCTTTTGATTCCGCTCAGTATGCCTTTTGTTAAAATAAGCTGTGACACTGTCTTTTGGTGCTATAATCGGAACGTGTGTAGTGTACATTGATCCACCTACATTTTGTATACCTGAAATGGACTCGAATTCTTGTTTTACTTCATTCATCTTTTCATCGTTAGGCCATTGTACGAATTTCGCCATTAAAACGCCCTTTATCGCCGTGCAAACCTCGAGCACGAGCTTATGACAAGTGGATATACCAAGCCCAAATCGCTTAGACACTTCGCGAAGTGGGGCACCTGTGGCCAACCTCCAAATGCAAACTGCTACGCGCTGGCGAACAGGAATCGCCAGACGGAGCATTGTATCTTTTTTAGTAACAACTGATTCCAATTCACAACATATTATATCAAATGTAGCTTTGCTCATTCTAAAAGCTTTCTTGAATTCCTCTTCTGGAAAATCTGGATTGCTGCATTCTTCCCACCATGCATTTGACCTGTTTTTAACCCATAATCTTCTTTGTTGTAAAGGCGGAGAATCCTGTGGAATCGAAATCAACTCACCTGAGTTTTCACGACTACGTTTTTTACTAGCCATAGCCACTGTCTCATTCGTCAAAACGGGGGAATTTTTCGCTAATTCTATAGGTTGAGAACACAAATTTGGTACTTGTGTTTCAATTATTTCTTCTTCTTTTTCCAATCCCAGAAATTTGTTTAGAATATTGTCAACTGGGTTTTGATCAAAATTATGATTTTTTTGCTTTTTGGACAGGGGTGGATTAGAAGAAGTTGGAAAGTCAAGTTCTTGAAAGAAGCTGAAGAAATTGGAATTAGGAGGAAAATTAAAATCTTCTTGTTGTGTAGGAAATGAGAAAGAAGAGATTAAATCCATTAAAAATGGTCAAAAGATTTTGTTTTTTCAGGTGGGGAAGTATTTGAAGTATGAAAGAGGAAAATATTCAATTGTGTGAACACAGAAGAGTATGAATTGATGAAATGAAAGTGGAATTTTTCATATATATACATACACAGATTTTGATACACGGTGTTTTGGGGTGTGTGGTGGTGGTGGTT
>MCJB01038922.1:0-44821 GCA_002018475.1 Nicotiana obtusifolia | reverse complement strand
ATATATATATATATATATATATATATATATATATATATATATATAGAGAGAGAGAGAGAGAGAGAGAGAGAGAGAGAGAGAGAGTTCGATAAAAATAGAATTAAATATTTTAAGGAATTATCAGTAGTCTCCTCGCAGTCCCTATGCCTTCTTTCCCTATTCACTCCTCTTCTCGAATTTCTCAGTGGTCCACTGCCTCAGTAGATCCTCCCATAAATCCAGTAGAATCCATGAAGGCTTCTTGCTCTTCTTCCAAGCAGAACAGAACGAATCAAATAGTCTCTTACGGCATTTGAACTAAAAATTTGCAAGAATGGCACTATTATACCGGTCCTCCCAGGCACACTTAGTCTACAAATGAAGTGTGTAATGTTAGATGAAATTATTGTTAATATAATACTTAAATAGATAAGAATTGTATTAAAACTTTAAATTGGCTGAAAAAATGCTCCACGAGCTTCGGTGGAAATTCACTCCAAGTCGCATAGGGTGTATTATACAACCGGCCAAGAGCTTCAGTGATTATCTTTGTAGTCTGATGACTAATTATGAACCTGAAACATAGAAATAATATTAAATAAACAAAACTAGCTATTATAATTCAGCAAAAACAAAGAAGTAATAAATAAATCTTACCCATTGCCTTCAGGCCTGATGATCATCCTATGATAACGATCATACCGCACTTCCTCTGGATCATCATCCTCTGATGAATCTAAAGTGTGTGTAGAAGGGGAGGCACCTGGATCAGCGCTACTATCTCGAAGGCGACCTCTAGAAATGCTAGGAGACGAACTCCGTGGAGAGGGAGACGGGGTCGCTAATGAAGATGGATGCGATCTAGACCCCTTCTGTGATCCGGGTGGCTGAAATCTAGATGGATGTGATCGTGCTAGTGGTGAAGCAAATGGAGCAGATGACGGGCATATCACAATATGGCCCTGTGATTGCTGACTCGGTGGACCCATGTAACTATATGCAGGATCATGTGGAGGAAGCGGGGCATAGCCCTGTGGTGGAGAATGGTAAGAATACTGCTGGGAGGGCATATGGTAGGTAGTCTGATGAGAAGATGGATGTGGTGGAAAAGTTGTGTGCCTAGAAGATTGCTGTCGGCCATCAGCAGCTCAAGGATGCAAGTGTGGGGTGGAAGGAAGCGGGGGTATAGCACCATCCTCATGATCAATATGCCTCTTATCCTTCCTAGACCTACCTCGACCCCTACTGGTCATCTGCATAAATTAAAGAAAATGTTATTATTGAGAATTTTAATCTATATAAGTTAAGAGGGCTTGAAAAAACTAACATGCTAGTCTTCTTCGAAGTATCCTTCCTCATCCAAAAATTCTTCCTCTCACTTATTTCATTTTCATTAGCTGATTCTTTATCCTCATTTTCTATGATTGTTATTTCCTCCATATCAACTTCTTCTAATATACGTTGAGGATGCTCTAAGTCATTTTCTAATTGATCATCCACCATTTGGTTAACACTTGAGGTATCATTTTGGCAAGCAACATCTAGCACATTCGCAACTTCCACCCCACCAATAGGCTTAGTTTTGATTACAACTAACCAATTATCCTTATCCCTCCGTAATGGATATGAAGCATAATACACTTGCCTAAATTTTTCTGCAATTATAAAAGGGTCATAGGGATCATACTCACTCTTTTTATTAACCTCAATTATGTTGTACTATGAGTGTACATTTGTACCTCTTCTAGGTGTTGGGTCAAAGCACTTGCATCGGAAAAGTATGATCTTCTTATTTGGCCAACCTGAATATGATAATTCTAGAATCTATTTGATCATACCATGTTGACTTGAGCAGTTTTGGTTTTGATGATTGACAAAGGAACACATGCATGAACCAGGTCCATGGACAGTGTACACAGGTGACAGGAAGAATCAAGCAAAAGGCATGCACGTGAAAGGAATAAGTATAAGTGGTTATTTTTGATAATCCCTAAATGAAAAAGTTGCATATTTGATAAGGAGCAGGACTCCTTACTTGAAGAGAACTCTATCCAAGATAAGGAAAGAGTTAGAAGTTGAAGATAACTAGAATTCTTCCACAACGGAAGAGTAAAGCATTAGACTTCTAGTTAATCCTTATTCTACTAACTCTATAAATATCAGTTTTTTTCTCTTTTACAGGTGATGCACACATACTGAAGTTAAGCACGAATTGAGAGCAAAATAGCAAGGTATTTTGTGAGCAATTCCTGTGAGATTTAAGAGTGCGATCCTAAAGCTACATGAACTAGATTGAAGAACCAGCTCCATAAAGAGTTTTATGTGTCTTTCTTTATTTCTAGTACAAAGTGTAGTAGGCGGTTTGAGTTGTACCTTTCAGCTTTCTAAGAAGCAAATTGTACTAGGTACCTGAGTTGTATCTTTCGAGTTAGAGTTAACTTGAAGTAATCGTAACAGCCTGTGGCGTATTTGAGTTAATCCTTAGGTTTGCAAGAGGTTGTAAACTCTAGTTGTATTGTACAAGTTAGAGTTAATTTGAGGCAGTCACAACAGCCTGTGACTAGTTGCTACAAGGGTTAGAGGTAATCCTTAGGTTTGCAACAGTTTGTAAACTTTATTGTTTGCTCAGGTTTGTAGTGAAGTGTTTAGGGAAAATCCTATTGGGTAGTAGGTCGTGGTTTTTTCAACTTTTGAGCCGGATGTTTTTCACGTAAAAATCCTTGTGTTCTTTACTTTATGCATTATTTATTTCGCAACTATAGTGTAAGGAATACATAGAAGAACCAGGTCCTTCGATAATCCAGTGCACACGAAAATCTGGCACCATACAAATCACCCATCTCCCCTTGTGTGGTATTGAAGTATAAAACATCAATTGATATTAGAGCAGGTTATCCTTGAATAGGCTAACACCTTAGGTATTGATCAAGATGAGTGCACTACCTGAAAACTGTAAAGAGCAATCTACCATTAGGCCACCACTATCCAATGATCGCTACTATTGCCTATGGAAGGAAACGAGAAGAGTTCACTTGTAGATGAACAGATGCTTCAAATGAGGTAAAAAGAACCACATGATCAAGAACTGTCTTATGTGGGAAGTCGAGTGGATTAAGGAGAGATATAACAGAAGAAATAGAAAGAAGGAATATGTTCGTGATAAGAAGAAATACAACAAAGGGCCATCCAAAGCAATGGTTGCTGGCTGGGAAGAATGTCCAGATGAGGACATTGATGATGATGATGATGACAATGATACTGAACAAGCTCTTATAACAATTCAAGAATCTGAAGATGAACCTGATGAAGAAGCTGAGATAAGTCTTTTGAATCAAAAGAATAAAATTAAATTCTTTTCTAAAGATAGACTATCAGAACTATTACTAACTTTAATTGATGAATCTAAGAATATAAGTTCTGAAAAAGAACATTTGTCAAAAGAGTGTAACTTTTTAAAAGCAAAGTGCAAAAACCTGGAAATTAGGGCTTGTGAAACTGAAAAAGAGCCTATTTTTCCTTATAACAAAATTTTTGTTCTTTTGACTTGTCTTCTCTTTTGCAGTGTATTCACTTTTATAGTGACCAGTGTTACCACAGTGTGTGAAAATCTTATTCTCGGGGAGTGTGAGGTACTTTCTTTTGAGATCCCACTTAGGTGCAGAGTTCCCAAAGCCAAGTCCTCTTCTGTTGCTACTATGATGTTCTTGTAGCTATGAAAGTGCATCAGAGGACCTGTTCCATTTACAAGTTCTGTTTAGCTCATGCTTGACCTAGTTCAGATTTTCCGTTAGGACTCTTACCTGTTCATCCCTCTTATATAGTCATCTTTTACCTTTCCTAAATCTTTTTCTAGTGTGAGTTGTGTGACACTAGCTATTTCTTTACCTGTTCCTAACTTCAATTTCAGATTATCAGATCTAAGTTCTAAGACAGCTGTGTCAAGTGCATGTGATTTATCCTTTTGCCTATAGAAAGGGACCAAACTAGTTTGGATTCCTAAGACTAATCCTGATTTCTTTTTGCAGGTCCAAGTGAAGAGGAGCAGCCAAATATGGTACATGGATAGTGGGTGCTCAAAGCACATGACAGGAAGCAAGAGCCAGTTTCTTTCACTTGAGGACCTTAATGGAGGTAATGTCTCCCGTGGAAATAAAAAAAAAGGTGGCATCATTGGGGTTGGAAAGGTAGGTAAGACTGATTCTCACTCTAATAAGAATGTCTACTTGATAGATGAACTGAAGTATTGAATCGCGCTCAAATGCACACCTCAAAACAAGGTATGAGAAGGTCGATTGCAATTATAGCAACCCAACGAAGAGTCGGGATCGAATTCACGGAGAGCTAGATGGGAGTTAGGAGTATATATTCTAATGCGTGAAATTAAATTATCTTAATTTGCACTTCCACAAGAAAGGATTTTGTTTCTATTTCTATTTTTAAGCTAAAGATTGCAAAATAGAGAAATAAGACTAAGATAATTGTTTTTGATATTTTTCAAATACGTAAAAGCCTAGGAATGTAACCATTACCTAGGTGTTTCTCTAATGGGATAAAAACCTAAATGCTTCTTTAGTTAATCGGGGTGTATTATAGTTATCTACTCTCAATTACCCACGCAATACCTCGCGGTCAGAGAATGGTTTTGCCCAATTTGGCTTTCTCAAGACCAAATAAGTATCACACACTACAATTGATAAAAGCTCAAGTCGGGTTATTACTATCTCTAGGTTGAACCCTTTAATTGGGTTAATCAATCTCTCAATTGACCCAATCCTTGTTAGCCAAGTTTTCCTAGACTAAGTCTCTCTTTCTCAAGTAAAGAACTAAGTCAAATAAGCATGAACTAATGTTTGCAACCATTAATTCCATAAATTAAAGCTTGAACTAGGCTAAATAATAAATATCCAATCATAAACAACCACTAATTTAATTACCCATAAGTGAACACACTAGGGTTGGGTCACAACCCTAGTAAATATCTAGCTACTCATGCTTGAAATTGAATAAAGAGAAGAAGAAATACTAATTAAACTCGTAATGTAAAGTTAAAATAATAAAATCTATAGTAAAATACACCAAAATATAGAAAAACTTCCGAAAGAGGCAAAGAAAAATGGCTACAGAACTTGCTGATGTCAATAACTTGACCTAATTTTGTGAAACTCGTCTATTTATACAAGGCTGGAAATTTCGGATAAAAATGCCCTTCAGGAGGTTCTGTGGCCGCACAATTCCATGTGCAGTCCGCAGAATTCTTTATCTGGCAGGAGCTGGTATTCTGCAGCCGCACAATTCTGAATTGTGGCCGTGAGATAATATTTCTACGGTTCGCAGATTTAGCACTACGGCCGTAAGGCCCTTTTCTACGGTCCGCAATAGTGTGATTGCGGCCGCATAATTCTTATGACTGACCCCAATTCAATGAAGCTCTGGACTTGGCTGTTTTGTCATCTCTCTGATCTTGGTCTTGAGCCCTTCTTTTGCTGTCCACAATTTGCACAAAAGTCTGCTGGGTTTTCCTTCTTTGGTTGCCGCCGCAGATGGAATTATGCGGACCGCAATTTCTTTTGCGGTCGTAGAATTTCTTCTGCGGACTACACTTTGTAAGCTTTCGTGCCCTTTTGTTGCCTTGTGCTCGAACTACTCCTCTTTGAGCTGAATTTCATCTTGGGAGTCCAACTTCCAACATTCCTGCAATTTTGCACATTTTATTAGTTTTGGGAACACAATTCAATGCTTTTAGACTAAAACAAACGCTAAAATGTGCTAATAAGTAGTCAAAATCCCCACTTATCAACTCCCCCAAACTTTGCTTGTCCTCAAGCAAACAAAATAGTTCCCACCTCCTCAAGTTAAGGGTCGTTTCAGCCAATCAAAGGTGAGCCATTCACACATCAATTGGGACTAATAATTACCCATACTATTTATATATTATCAACAAGCCGACAAGTTAAACATTCATGCACATATAGTTCTAATGTGACACTTAAGCATCAAGAGTTGACCTTACTCATCAAGGAAGCTCGCTCTCTCATGTTGGTCATTGTGGATTTTAAACTCCTCCTCTACTCTCCGTTTGCATAGCTCACTTAAGAATTTTAGCACTCAATCCAAAGATTTATGAAAGGTTCACTCATCTCTCTCAAGAGAATGTTGCAAGTATGGCTTCAAGTACCAAAGGCTTTCCCTTCATGTAGATCGCCACTAATGTAAGCTTACTCGGCTTGAAATCAGGTAGGACTTCTTCTGGGATGTAATGAAGGCTTTTGGGTTAGGGTTGGATACAATATGTTTGAGTGGTTACACCTTTTCTTAAGCACTCCATCTTTTTATACTCGGCTCACACCTTGCCAATTTTTTGAGGCATTTTCTTTTCCTTGGGGGACCAGAGAGACTTAACATCACTCTTTCTTGATCATTACACTCATATTTCTCCATATTTGGGCTCATTGCCTTTCTTTTTATCTCTTCTACTCTTCTACTTATTCATTTTTGTTGCAATTTTCTTTTCGTTCTTTTCTTTTCTTTGCCTTCTTTTCTCATCATTTCTTTTCTCTTTGTGTGCCTTGATACCCTTTTTAATTTCCTCGTCTATTCCCTAAACTTATGTTTTTATCCATTTGTTTCACATGAGTGTTAAGGAAAGCTCGGGTGCCAAGAGAGGGTCACAATAGAACGGGAAAAAGCCTTGTAACATGGTTTTCAAATGAGAAAGGCTAAAGGCTCGAAGAGGTTGACTAGGGATGACATCATTGGTAGGCAATAAAGAACTCAAACGGGCCAAGGAAAGCCTACAACCACTTCTCAATCCAAACAAAACTTAGGATTTTGCCTTGAAACACATTTGGGACTAGTTCTAGACCTTTCACACAGGTACTTGGACTAACAACAAAGCATCTCACCCATCACGCAGTTGGATTGTTAAAGAGGAAAAGAGTCAAGGGGCCACAACGACCACATTCAAGATTGAAAATCACTATGGTTCTATTAAACCACTCGATGGTTGTCTAAGCGAACACAAGAGTCACAAAGTCACCAACTAGATCTATTTATTTCCAAAACCTTGTTTCTAACAATAAGCACGTAGTTTAAGTGTGTTGGTACCAAGTGAAGCATGTTTGACTCGTCAAGCATGACTTAATTAGGTCTTTTTATTTATTACTACTACTATTATTACCTAAACACAAAAACAAACTCAGTCCCTTAAGAAGGTTGTCACGCCATCTATCATTGGGAAGAGTCACCCGGTTCACACAAAACTACCTTTGAAAAGAACCGTGGCATTAAGAAAACCAAAGGCTTATTATCTACTAAAAAGTAAAAAAAAAAAAGCTACTAACTCAGGAAGAAGCTACTAATTCAAAAAGAGGCTATTCGCTTAAACACTAACTAATAAGAAAACAAACATAATGAAGCTACAAAGCAAAAACTATTGAAAGCCTAACGAATATACACAATGGGGGATAAGGAGAACATATATACATAATGAGATAAGAAGAGAGAGTATAAGATCAAATAAACTCCCCCTCCCCCCCGCGAATAAAAATAAGCATTGTCCCTAATGTTTAACAAAATAAGAGTAAAGGAAGGGAAAGAGTGAAGAAGACTCCCTATGGCTCCCGGACATCGCTGTGTCCCCAGCATTATCACCACCCTCAGGCTCTTCCAACTTGATCTCATCATCCTCAACTCTGAGAGTAACTGGGTTGGTGAACATCTGACGTACTGCTTCGGTAGTGTTGACAGCAGAGTCTGGCTCCTCAGATTGGCCAGCTGGTGCCACCGGTGTTGTAGGATTTGGGCCTGGGTGGTGTAAGTCAATCAGTATGTCAAATGGAATATCTCTGGCTGCAGCAAACTTAGTAACCTATCTTCGGAGCTTGTCCACTGACTTCTTGGAGGCCTGGGACTTTCTCATCTTTTTTACTTCGTTGCCGAGCTCTTCGATCACTGATCCATGTTGCACCAATGTAGCTATGATTGTGTTCTGGTTCTCCAGGAGCTTCTTCAGAGTTTCTTCCACTGATGGGGGCATCTGAGGTGCCGGAATAGAAGACTACGATGCAACAGTACTAGATAAGCCAGACAGCTTTGCAGTGGCTGTCTGCATCCAGTTGTTGAGGCTCGCCTATGTCTGGGAGACTCGCAGCCGCAAAAAGTGGAGTTATAGGTATAGGAACCGGCTTCAAAGCCAAGTGGAACCTGTGGCAGGAATTGCTGTGGAAACTGAGGATGGTGGTGGAGGCATGGCCGTAGCACTAGATGAAGGCTCGGCCAAAGTGGATGGAATATCAACCGCCTCTGCAACTACCACCAGTGGCTCATCAGACTGGCCTGTGCTGGTAGACAGCTGACCATTTTTCTTAGGGTTGTGTGCATCTATCAGTGAGTACCATAAGAAGAGCTTTTTCGGCCGCACTTTTGTGGCAAAATCTCTCGGCTCTACCCTCGCATCTGTGAGATACTCTGTAATGATGTTGGGATACGAGTAAGATTTATCATCTTGCCGAGCGACCACAGATATGTTGGCTGACATCACGGCACCCATATTGATAGGGTACCCGGCCATGATGGAACTCGAGGGATCGAAGATATGTCTCATTCTGGCATGGGTCTAGTGTGCTGCATACAAAGGTTAGCCACCCCTTTGCCTCAAAGCTCAGTGTAATTCTATGAATAGAAACCTCTGCTGTGATCAATAATGGTGGTGGCCTAGGAGTTTCTTGAATCTATGCTAGCCAAGGACGAGCTGCATCCCCAAGTGCACATTTCTCTAAGTACTCTATGGGCTCGACATCATCAAACCCCAAGTAGGTGTTCAATGTGTGTTGATCAAATTGCACTTTGAGGTTCCTCACTTTAGTCACCTTTGTCCCTTTCTTGATATGTGCCACATTGGCGTAGAATTCTTGGACAAGGTACTCCTTCGCATCCACCACGCTTTGGGTAAACCACATCCACCCTTTGCATTCCCGAAATTGCCTCAAAACTGCAGGGTTATACTTTTCTAAATCTTTCAGCTGAAATTGTCACTCAAGAATGAGCGACCTCACTGGCCACCAATCACGGAAGCTTGAGAAAGTAGCCAAACTGACAAACCGATCCTCCCACACCTCTTTCTTCTTCGACCGCTCAAGGCCGGCAACTGTAGCATCTCCCCCTCTACCATCATCAAGGATGTCCTGAAATGATGTCTTTGGTGCCTGGGGGACAGGTGTAGTAGAAGACTCAGAAGTCTGACTGGCACGCTCCGAACCCTCAGAAGTGCTGTGTGATGTGGATGACTCGTCTCTGAGCTGATACCTCTCTGGCAGCCTTTACTGGACAGCTGGCTGCTCATGTACAGAGGCTGAGTTGCCCTCTGATGCTTCCCTAGATGGGGCATAAGAACTGGTCTCGGAAAGGTCTGCACCTCTCCCTCTGTCGGCTGTTGTTTTCTTCTTGATTTCTTGCTGCTGAGCAGTAGGCAAGGGTCTCTTCCCTCGTCCCCCTGAAGGGTCATCCCTCCCTTTTGAAGTGTCGCCTCTGTCTCTAGATCGAACCATTTTTTTTACCAAGCAAAGGCGATTGTTAGATGCAATTCAAGTTCAGACATACAATGAATGTAAGGGTACACAAGAAGATACAGTGAGGAACAAAGTTGAAAAATGTTTGCAGGGTAGGGATTTGCGGTCCGCATATTTTTCATTGCAGCCGCAGAATGGGACTTGCGGACTGCACAATTTTCATTTGTGGCCACAGAATTGGATTGCGGTACGCACATTTCTCATTGCGGCCGCAACTCAGATACCACCAATGTGCCAATTCTCTGATAACAGAGAAATGGCTCTTTTGCGGCCACAACCTATTTTCTGCGGTCCGCACAAATTGTTTTGCGGCCGCACATGTGAGTCACCAATTTGACAACTTTTTTGATCACAAGAACTAGGCTGTTCTGCGGCCGCAATGGGATTTCTGCGGTCCGCACAAATTTCTTGTGACTGTAGAGCCATTCCTAACCAAAGTACCCTAGACTCAACTTCTGCGGACCGCACAATTTCTTGTGCGGCTGCAGATTTCAAATAATGATGAACACACAGTGCATTTGTATAGGGCTTGCAATTTTTGCACAATTTTGACATGGAAACAACATCTAAGCATGAAATTCTATTGACCCATTCCCCCTAGAGCATTTTCCATGCTACCCACTACAAATTTACCCCACATGGTTGTTCAATTAGACTCAACAGACAAATGGTTCAAGGTTTTACTAAAAATCTAAAAACTAAAAGAAATTAACAAGATTATGAAGCATACCAATTATGAATGAGTGCAAGAGATGAGTGATCAACAATTGCTAGGTGTGTAGGCAGTCAATTTAAGATGAAATTTCAAATTTTGCGTAAGGTGTGAGCTTAGAGTGGGAAAAGGGGAACAATGCCCTAGCCTCTCTATTTATATTGTTCGATGTTTGCCCAGGGAAGGAGAAGTGAGTGCAGCCGCAAAATTCCAATTACAGTCCGCACTCTGTTACCTGGGGGCTCCATTGACCTTTCATTTTACGGTTCGTAAAATTGTTTATGCGATCACAGATTTTGTTGCAGACCATAGAATTTGTAGTGCGGCCGCAGAATGACCATTTTTCTGACGGACCAACTTCAGAGAGTTGTCATTTTCTACCTTAAATTTGTGTGGTCCACAATGTAATTGTGCAGCCGCAGAGCACCTTTTTGCTGCAGGAACCATAATTGTGCGGTCCGCACAATACAATTGCGGTCCATAATTCTTTCCTCGATTAACTAAATTTCTGGGCACAATTCATGTAAAGCACACTCATCCCTGCAACACACTTCAAATACTGTTAGCACAAAAACAACACCTAACTACAAAAGTAGAAAAGAAATGAATAAGAAACATGGGTTGCCTCCCAAGAAGCGCCTGATTTAACATCGCGGCACGAAGCAGATTACCATCATTTGAAATGATTCACCTACACAACGTGGCCATCGCCAACTTTTTCCAAATAGTGCTTCACCCGATGACCATTGACTCGAAATACCTCATTATTTTTGTTCTCCAAGTCCAATGCACCAAAATGTGTCACACTTACAATTTCAAAGGGACTACTCCATTTAGACTTTAGCTTTCAGGGAACATCCTCAATCGTGAGTTGAACAACAATACAAGATCACCCACCTTGAACTCTTTGTTCCAAATGTATTTTTCATGAAGATATTTTATTTTTTCTTTGTACAAGGACGAACTTGTATTAGCATGGTACCGGAACTCATCCAATTCATTCAAATGTGCAACTCTTAAGTTAGCGGCTACATCCCAATCAAGATTCAACTTTTTTAGAGCCCACATGGTTTTGTGCTCAAGTTCCACCGGAAGATGACAAGCTTTGCCGAACACCAACCATTATGAAGACATTCCGATAGGAGTTTTGAAAGTAGTCTGATAAGCCCACAGTGCATCATCAAGCTTCTTGGACCAATCCGTCCGGTTAGCATTCACTGTTTTGGACAAGATACTCTTTATCTTCCGATTGGAGACTTCCACTTGAACGCTAGCTTTTGGATGATACGGAGTCGTAACTTAATAAGTAACACCGTACTTGCTAAGTAAAGTGTCAACAGCCTTGTTGCAAAAATGCGACCCCCCATCACTTATGATAGCCCGCGGAGTACCAAACCTTGTGAAAATGTTCTTCTTCATAACGCCACCACACTCCTCGCTTCGCTGTTGGGTAGAGCAATGGCCTCAACCCATTAAGACACATAATCAACCGCAATCAAGATGTAGGTATTTCCATAAGAACTCACAAAAGGACCCATAAAGTCAATACCCCACACATCAAACATATCAATCTCTAAAATGGTAGTGAGAGGCATTTCATTCTTCTTCGAGATTCCACTGGCCTTTTGACATTCATCACATCTTTCACTAAATCACTTGCATCCTTGTAAAGAGTGGGCTAAAAGAACCCCCAACTTAGCACTTTGGCCGCCGTTCTTGCTCCACCATGGTGACCACCATATGACGAACAATGACAAGCCCCAACAATATCACTTTGCTCTTCTTCCGGTGCACATCTTCTAACTACCCCATCCGTACAAACCCGAAAAAGGTATGGTTAATCCCAATAATAATCTTGACAATCCCGTTTGAGCTTCTTCCTTTGATTTGAAGAGAAATCATCCAGGATAACTCCACACACAAGAAAGTTTGCTAGATCCACGAACCATGGCACCTCCTTCATTCAAATAGCCAAGAGTTGCTCATCGGGGAAGGAGTCATTGATTTCAAGGCCATCATGCAGCCTCCCCTCCTCCTCCAAACGAGACAAGTGGTCCGCCACTTGATTTTCACTCCCTCTTTGATCTTGGATGTCAATATCAAACTCTTGCTACAAAAGCACCTATCTCATCAACCGAACTTTGGAATCTTTCTTGATCATAAGATAATGAAGTGCCGCATGATCCGTCTGGATAATAACTTTCACACCCATCAAGTATGAGTGGAACTTCTCAATTGCAAGCACAATGACAAGGAGTTTTTTTTCTGTAACGGTGTAGTTAACTTGGGCACCATTCATGGTCTTACTAGCGTAGTAGACCAGATGAAAAATCTTGTTGATGCGTTGCCCCAAAACTGCTCCAACTGCTACATCACTAGCATCGCACATGAGCTCAAAAGGGATACTCCAATTAGGAGTGGTGATAATGGTAGTGGTTGTCAACTTGAACTTTAACAATTCAAAGGTTCTCATGCAATCATCATTGAAGTGAAACTTAGCATCTTTTTCTAAAATCTTGCACAACGGGTTCACCACTTTATAGAAATCCTTGATGAAAAGCCGGTAAAACCCCGCGTGGCCTAAGAAACTCCGCACGCCTTTCACCGAAGTCGGAGGTGGAAGTTTAGAAATCACATCAATCTTTACCTTGTCGACTTCAATGCCATTCTTTGAGATCTTGTGGCCAAGGACAATGCTTTCCTCGACCATGAAATGACACTTCTCCCAATTTAGCACCAAATTCGTTTCTTCACATCTTGCCAATACTTTATCCAAATTTGCCAAACAATTATCAAAAGAATCCCCAATCACCGAGAAGTCATCCATGAAAACTTCAAGTTAATCCTCCACCATGTCTGTGAGTATAGCCATTATATAAATTTGAAAAGTCGTCGGTGCATTACACAAACCAAATGGCATCCGCTTGAAGGTGAAAGTACCATAAGGACATGTAAAGGTTATTTTTTCTTGATCCTACGGAGCAATAAGGATTTGGTGTTAGCCCGAATATTCATCTAGAAAAAAATAGAAAGTATGACCGGCCAATATATCAAGCATTTGGTCAAGGAAGGGAAGTGAAAAATGATCTTTCCTTGTGACTTTATTGAACTTGCGATAGTCCATACACACTCTCCAACCGGTCACCGTTCTTGTAGGAATCAACTAATTCTTGTCATTGGGGACCACCGTCATGCCCCCCTTCTTTGGGACACATTGCACCTGAGAAGTCCACGAACTATCGAAAATGGGGTAGACAACCCCGGCATCCAACCACTTGATAATCTCCTTGTTGACCACTTCTTGCATAGCCTCATTGATTCTCCTTTGATTTTCAATAGATGGTTTGGCGTCCTCCTCAAAGTTGATCTTGTGCATGCAAAATGTAGGGCTTATTCCACGAATATTTGCCAATGTCCATCCAATAGCCTTCTTCCTCTTATGTAGCATCGCTAATGTAAAGTCAACCTGCACGTTAGTTAAACAAGAGGAAAGAATAACCGTTAAAGTAGAACAAGGGCCAAGAAATTCGTACCGGGTATGTGGAGGCAATGGATTTAACTCCAAGGTAGGAGGCTCTTCAATTGAAGGCTTTATAGGAGGAGTTTTCCTATTTTCAAGATCCAAGGAGAGTTTTCGGGATGCATAGTTGTACGACCCCATTCCTTGCAAAGAATTCACACATTCCATGAAGCCATCCATCTTATTATCATCAATGTTGAGCAAGACGGGCTCCAACATATCACCCACATTAATCGTGGCACTTGTATCATTAACAATCACATCAGTCACCAAGTATATAAAAGAACACACTTCATTGCTATTTGGTTGCCGCATAGATTTGCACACGTGGAATACCAGTATTTCATCATCCACCCGGAAAGTGAGTTCTCCGGCTTCCACATCAACAAGAGCCTTCTTCGTAACAAGGAATGGTCTTCCAAGAATAATCGGCTCCTCAAAGTCCACTTCACAATCAAGAATGACAAAATCCACCGGAAGAATAAATTTATCAACACGAACCAATACATCTTCAATCACTCCCAACGGTCTCTTCATGGTACGATCGACCATTTGTATTCTCATAGATGTGGGTCTTGGTTGCCTAATTCCCATGGTCTTGAAAATCGAATAGGGCATCAAATTGATATTTTCCCCAAGATCACAAAGAGCTTTAGCAAACTCGGCACTCCAATGGTACAAGGGATTGTGAAAGCACCGGGATCTTCCAATTTAGGAGCTATTGAATGCACAATTGCACTCACTTGATGAGTGACTTTGATAGTTTCAAAATTCATCAACCGCTTCTTTGTCACTGAGTCTTTCATAAACTTTGCATAACTGAGCATTTGTTCCAAATCTTCAACTAATGGCACATTGATCGAGAGACTCTTCATCATGTCAATGAACTTTTTGAATTGATTCTCGCCATTTTTCTTGGCAAGCCTTTTAGGATATGGAGGAGGAGGCTTAGGCAATGGTTCCTTAGCCTTTTTCATTACCGGTTCCGGTATGTCAATAACGTGATCTCTAGACGGGTTCACTTCCTCTTGAGTCTCTTTCACATTGTCATCAATATCAATCTGAACTTCATTATTTAAATGCATCACATTGCTCGGGACCTCTTCTTCTTGTACCACTTGCTCATCATCCACAAATTTCCTTTGACTTGAGGTGGGTGCATTCCCACCTCTTTCACTTCTTGTAGTAATGGCATGCCCTGTATTGTTCCCACTTTTTGGTTTCACCACCGTGTCACTTGGTAGTGCCCCCTTAGGACGAGAATTTAGAACTTGAGAGATTTTCCCCATTTGAACTTCTAAGTAGCGGATCGGTGTGTTGTGTGAGGTAAGTTGGGCATTGGAATCAACATTCTTTTCCATCATTTGCTTGAACATGTTCTCAATACGTCCTATCTCATTGATTGAAGAACTGGGATCATGGGAATGATAAGGAGGCGGGTTGCTCGGTTGTTGATACATCGGGAGCCTTTGAACACCCGACCCCCGGTTGCCGTGATTATTGTTCCATCCACCTTGATTGTTACCTCCCCAATTACCTTGATTATTGCCATTCCAATTTCCTTGATTGTTATTGTTATGCCAATTCCCTTGATTGTTTCCACCACTCCATTTACCTTAGTTATTAGAATTCCAATTTCCTTGATTGTTTTGAGGTCACTATTGTTGTTGATTTGGGCCTTGAGAATTATTTCGTTTTCCTTGAAAGTTGTGCACATATTGCACCTCCTCTTCTTGATCATTGTAAGAATCATCTTGGTCAAACCCACTATTTTCTTGTACAAAATTATCCACTCATTGTTGCACTTGTGGGCCCTTGGTTTTCCGTTTGTTCACCATCATGTTTACTCCTTCCATGGCATTGACTTGCCTAGGAGTTTGCACTTGTTGAAGTTGAGCCTTTGCTAGTTTATTCATGGTGGAAGTCAATTCGGCTATGGCTTTCCCATAGTCATGCAATTCTTTGTGGAGGTGAATCACGTTGCGATCACCTTGTGGAACATTAGCCGGGATTGCCATGCCGATAATGTGTCCGCCATTTCATCTAAGATCTCACACGCCTCCGCATAAGGCGTAGTCACGAAGTTCCCACTGGCAAGTTGATTCACTACACATTGGTTGGTTGTGTTGATCCCACGATAGAAATCTATTGAATCATGTTCCCCGTCATATCGTTGATGGGACATTCTTTAACCATTGTTCTATATTGCTCCCATATCTCGTGTAGTGGTTCATTGGGCTCTTGCTTAAATCATAGAATCTCATCCCTAAGTGTAGCCATGTGCCCCGGAGAGAAGTACTTAGAAATAAACTTTTTTGCCAACTGATCCCAAGTGATAATGGAATGGTTCGACAAATGTTCCAACCAATCTAAAGCTTTTCCCCGTAAAGAGAAGGGAAAAAGCCTCAGCCTCAAATTATCCTTGGAGACATTTGTTTGTTTACTCCCCCAACACGTGTCCACAAACCCCTTCAAATGCTTGTATGCATTTTGACCCGGAGCACCAGTGAAGAAACCTCGTTGCTCTAGCAGAGTGAGCATCACATTAGTTATTTGAAAGTTGCCCGCCCTAATACGGGAAGGACTATGCACTTGCATATCCTTCATTGGGCAACACCCGGTGTGGAGCTGCTCCTGGTGGAGGTGGTGGTGGAACGGACACATTGTCATGAGGCACTCAACCTCTTCTATTAGCTTGAGGTTTAAGAGGAACCTCATCCACTTGATCATCCTCAATGTCCACATCCACCAAAGCAATATTTTCGAGCTCATTGTTTGCCATGGTTGCACCTACAATTTCTCAAACCGGTTAGTAAAGCGGACGGAAAAGAAGATATTCCAAAAACACACCCAAATATATAGCTAACACCGTTTTTAACTCCCCAACAACGGCGCCAAAATTTGAATCGCGCTCAAATTCACACCTCAAAACAAGGTATGAAACGGTCTACTGCAATTATAGTAACCTAACGAAGAGTCGGGATCGAATCCACAGGGAGCTAGATGGGAGTTAGGAGTATATATTCTAATGCGTGAAATTGAATTATCTTAATTTGCATTTCCATAAGAAAAGGGTTTTGTTTCTATTTTTATTTTTAAACTGAAGATTGCAAAATAGATAAATAAGACTAAGATAGTTGTTTTTGATATTTTTCAAATAGGTAAAAGCCTAGGGATGTGACCATTACCTAGGTGTTTGCCTAATGGATAAAAACCTTATGCTTATTTCGTTGATCGGGGTGTATTATAGCTATCAACTCTCAAATACCCACTAAATACCTTTCGGTCAGAGAATGGTGTTGCTCAATTTGGCTCTCTTAAGATCAAATGAGTATCACACACAACAGTTGATAAAAGCTCAAGTCGGGTTATTATTATCTTTAGGTTGAACCCTTTAATTGGGTTAATCTATCTCTCGACTGACCCAATTCCTTGTTAGCTAAGTTTTCCTAGACTAATTCTCTCTTTCTCAAGTAGAGACTAAGTCAAATAGGCATGAACTAATGCTTGCAACCATTAATTCCAATAATTAAAGCATGAACTAGGCTAAATAATAAACAACCAATCATAAACAAGCACTAATTCGATTACCCATAGGGCGAGCACACTACGGTTGGGTTACAAACCTAGTAAAAAGTCTAGCTACTCATGCTTAAAATTGAAGAAAGAGAAGAAAAAAAATACTAATTAAACTCATAATGTAAAGTTAAAATAATAAAATCTATAGTAAAATACATCAAAATAAAGAAAATTTCCAAAAGAGGCAAAGAAAAACAGCTACAGAACTTGTTGATGTCAATAACTTGACCTAATTTTGTGAATCTCGTCTATTTATACAAGGCTGGAAATTTTGGACAAAAATACCCTTCGGGAGGTTCTGCGGCCGCATAATTCCATGTGCGGTCCGTAGAATTCTTCATCTAGCAAGAGCTGGTATTCGGTAGGAGCAAAATTCTCAACTGTGGCAGCGAGACAATATTTCTGCGGTTCGCAGATCTAGCAATGTGGCCGCAACGCCCTCTTCTGTGGTCCGCAATAGTGTGATTGCGGGCTGCAAGACAATCTTCTGCGGCCACATAATATTCTTATGCGGACCGCAATTCAATGAAGCTCTAGACTTGGATGTTTTGTCATCTCTCTAATCTTGGTCTTCAGCCCTTCTTTTGCGGCCGCACAACATGTGCAGTCTGCAATTTGCACGAAAGTCTGCTGGGTTTTCCTTCTTTGGTTGCGCCCGCAGATGGAATTATGCGGACTGCAATTTCTTTTGCGGCAGCAGAATTTCTTTTGCGGACCGCACTTTGTATGTTTCTATGCCCTTTTGTTGCCTTGTGCTCGGACTACTCCTCTTTGAGCCGGATTTCATCTCGGCAGTCCAACTTCTAACATTCCTGCAATTTTGCATATTTTATTAGTTTCGAGAATGCAATTCAATGCTTTTAGACTAAAATAAAAGCTAAGTAAAAATCCTCACTTATTAGTACAGTCTAATAAGTGTATCACAATTGTGTGATAGAGGTAACATTGTAGCCTTCACCTTTACAAAATGTTTTGTGATTACTCTTACCACTGACAAGATAGTTTTGCGAGAAAAAAGAGTGATCAACATATATGCTGTGAATCTGTCCACACTTTCAGATAATAAACTCACTTTCTTAAGTGTGTTGGATAATGATCCCCTCATTTGCCACAAGAGACTTGGACATGTCAGTCTAAGCCAACTCAACAAACTAGTCTCCAAAGACTTGGTGATAGGGCTGCCTAACATTAAGTTCGAAGAAGATAAAGTTTGTGAGGCTTGTGCAAGGGGAAGCATGCAAGATCCTCTTTTAAAATCAAGAAAATGATAAGTACTACCAGGACGGTGGAGCTAGTCCATATGGAGCTTTATGGACCAATGAGAACATTGAGCAGAGGTGGTAAGAGATGTGTTATGGTGCTTGTTAATGATTGCTCTAGATTTACTTGGACGTTATTTTTAACATCTAAATATGAATCATTTGACATGTTCAATTCATTTGTTAGAAAAACTATGAAACAACTAGGCAATCAACTTGCATCAATTAGGTCTGATCATGGTACTGAATTTGAAAATGTTAAATCTGCTGAATTTTTTGATGAGCATGGCACAAATCATAATTTTTCTGCTCCTAGGACTCCATAGCAAAATGGAGTAGTTGAAAGAAAGAATAGGACATTAGAAGAAATGGCTAGGACTATGTTACTTGCTAGTAAATTGCCCCATATCTTCTGGATAGAAGCTATGAACACTGCATGCTACATCATAAATAGGTGCATGACTAGACCTCTTATTGAGAAGACTCCCTATGAGTTACTTAAAGGGAGAAAACCAAATATATCCCATCTTAGGGCATTTGAATGCAAGTGCTTTGTGAACAATAATGGAAAAGACTCCCTTTGGTAAGTTTGATCCCAGAAGTGATGAGGAAGTATTCTTGGGATATTCTTCACATAGTAAAGTTTATAAGATATATAACAAAAGAACTATGTATATAGAAGAAAGTATGCATGTTGTTTTTGAAACTAACATTCTTTCTGAGAGGAAGGAACAAGATGATAAAGAGATTGGACTGACAAGAAACTCAAATGATGAAGCCACAGTCCATCCTGAAGCTGCATCACAGGAAGGAACAGGTGATGGAACAGGTCCTTCCACCTAGGGCAACCTGACAGGGTGAACTGACTAGAGAGGAACTGATCCTCAAACCTCGAGGGATCCAATTCATGAACCTATTCCTCAGTAACAAAACCAGGAAGAAACATCTAAAGAAATTGACACTCATATTGCAACATCCACGAAATTGGATTTGGATGAACTTGGTTCATCTATTGATCAGAAGATGTATAGGGGAATGATTAGCTCTTTGTTATATCTCACTGTTGTAGACCTGACATTATTTTCAGTGTAGGCCTTTATACTAGATATCAGGCAAATCTAAAGGAGTCTCACTTGAAGGCTGTCAAGAGGATCTTGAGATACCTAGAAGGCACTACTGATCTTTGCCTATGCTATCCAAAAGGTAGTAATTTTGATTTAGTGGGATATGCTGATGCTGATTATGCGGGTTTTCTTGTGGATAGAAAGAGCACTTCTAGTATGGCACACTTTCTTGGCTCATATCTTGTATCTTGGGCCACCAAAAAAGCAAAATTATATGGCTTTGTCTACTGTTAAAGCTGAATTGTATCCCCATCATTTGTGATAACACTAGTGTAATTAGTATGATCAGAACCCAGTCCATTATAAAAGAACTAAGCACATAGATGTTGCACATCGTTTTCAAAGGGATACTTTTGAGAGGTGTTGATCATTGTGGAATTTTATGCTACCGATAAGAAAATTGCTGACATATTCATAAAAGCTTTGAGTAGGTATCACTTTGAAAGGAACATGTTAGAATTAGGGATGATTAAGATCACCTAAAAGAAACCGGTTCTAACTCAATGATTGGTTAGACAATTTGTGAGTTTTGTGAATAATTAGATTAGATATTGCTCAGTCTCATTCTTTTATTAATATATTCTTGTGCCATGTGCTAAAATGTCTCACTGATGTCTAATGATATTATTCTTATTTTCTTGAAAAAAATCAGTCTTACGCAAGAGAACTTTCAGTGAAGAACCTGGTTCATCGAGCTTCTAAAGTATGTATTCTACACTCCATATAATCTGAAATAACTGCACATGGATCATGAACTGAAAAGAGTCCCACTTTATCTCAAACTACTTTTTTAGTTACAAACGAACCAGTTTCATCAAGAGTCCCACGCGCTATAATTGCTGAAATATTTGAGGAAGAGTAAGACGTCTTTTCAAACTGAAACTTCCAATGTGATTAGACTTCTAGACTTCAAAAAGGTGACGTTATACACTCAACCTTTTCCTATTTAAATTGATTTAACCTTACCCTCGTATCTCAAATTTTTTGAAAGATCAAAATCTCCAAAACCTCAAAACTCTCTCTATTTCTCTCAAGTTTATGAAATTATCAAATGGCAAACACCCATGAGGATCCCATAAACTCAGAAAATCCTTCCTCACCATCCAAAGAACCTTCACCCACACTTTCAACCACCCAAACCCCTAGAAAAAGCATATCAAAATGATTGCATGCAACGCAGTGGTCAGTAGAGAATAAGCTAAGAATTTGAGTGAGATGCTACAAGCCAGTCAAATAGAAGAACCTTAAAAAATCTGATGAGTCCTTCAAGTCTACGATTGAGGAAGAAGAACCAGTTTCATCTGAAGCTGAGTAGGTAATTTCTGGGTTAAATTTTTTTGATGTTGCTTCTAAAATTGCTGAGAATCTTAAAAATAGGTTTGTGTTGGTTGGTACGATTGCTAGTGTAGAAATTAGTGGGCCAAAATTGGTGGTAAAAATGAAAAAGAAAAAAAAGAGTGAGGGTGTTGAAATAGATGTGAGGGGAAAGGGAGAAGAAAGAGTGGTTGGATCTCCTTCACCCACTCTTGTTGGTTTGACTGAAGAAGCTGGAGCAATGATTATATTAAGTGAAGAGATTAGTGATAATGAGGAGACTATGAATGACAGTATGGGGATAGAATCACATAAGATAGGTGATGGTTTTGGTGATAGACACTACAAGAAAAGTGTCATTTATATGGGGATTTTACATGGGAATTTTTTCTGCAGGTAATACATGCGGATTTTCATGGAAAAATCTAAAATTCCTAAATATAAGAATATTGTACTTGCGAAAACGAGATTCCTAGAAAATTCCGCAGGTATATTTAGCGCCATCTAGCGCGAACATAACACTTTGGGAATTAGTTGGAAATTAAATCCGCATATACCATATTTGCAAGTAAATTCGCAGGAAAGCGAATGAAAAAAACATAATTTTTCCTTTGATAATCTCCATGAATATGTCCAGGTAGACTACCTACGAGTTTTGCTAGGGATAATCACATGGGGTTTTACATGGGGATGTTATTTACTTGGGGAATTACTTAGGGATATTGTTACTGCGAATTTTGTTGGGATTTATCGTGGGGATTTGCCTAGGGATATATGTACCAGTGGAATTACCTGAGGATATAGTTGTTGCGATTTTAGTTGAGAATTTATTCTTGGGGATTTACTTGGGGATATTAGTATCTGCAGAATTACATGGGAATAAAGTTGTTGCGATTTTAGCTAGAAATTTATTCTTGGGGATTTACATGGGGATATTTATACATGCGGTATTATTTGGGGAATTTCATGTGTTATTGAGCCATATGAAATACATTGTAGAAGTATATTATCAACAAAATAATTGACTTTTATGGTATCTTTCTTTCCATTACGAATGATATGCTTCGCCTACTTCATGTCCACTAACGCTCTTGTCCAGAGCGATTTATTAAAAAAAATATTATAATTAATGATTATCAAGGAGTAGAGTAACTCGCTGTTATAGTCATTATTGTCGAGTAAACTGACTATAAAGGTGATATATTAGTTTATATAAGCAATATATAAAGAACAAGATAATTAGCGTCGAATAAACTGACTTTAAAGGTGATATATTGGTTTAATGGTTTATAAACCAATATAAAGGTGATACAAGCAATATATTGCTTAAATAAACCAATATATCACCTTTATTACTCGACGATAATACTTATAATAGGCTTACTATCATTGAGGTGATGATGTTTTGCCACATGTTGCTTTTGGTCTCGATGATAGTTAGATTACTTTAAGTATTTTTTTTTTATTAATTATAGTTATATTATTATAATAATTATTTAGTGAGAAAATTTTTATTTATTAATTTCGAACACATTTCTAAGTACAACGATAAATCTCACTAAGACATCCAATCAATTACTCTTTGATATTAAAAATGAATAGCTTTAGATCAAAGAATAAAAAAATTCAATTTGCAGTTGCGGACAATATATAATGACATCAAATTGGGTAGGATAGTAAAAAATTAAAATGTTTTTTTGAGTCATGTGAATTTTATTTTTTGAATTTTTTAAAAAGTGAAAATAATATATTTTTTTCCATGACCCATTATTTATCTGTTTCTAATGAGAGAGTTGTATTTATATATTCAAGAATTTTCGGTTAAATAAATAAATATAGATTTATAAAGATAAGAGTTATACATAAAATTAACTAAACACAAATGAAAAGAAATAAAACGCACAATTGAATTGTTTCCCTCTTAAGTTTTTTTGCCAAATACTCTGCGCGCGGTTTTTTCCCTCTCTAAGATGGCTCTCAATTTCTGAAACCCCTTCACATTGCAATACCAAATTCTAGGGCTCAAGGGTTTCTCCAAAATACAATTATTCTGGATCCAAGGCTTTCCTCTCACGGTCGGCAATCCTCGGCAAAGGCCTGAAGAAGGTAACCCGCATACCTTCTTGCTTCTTCATCTAGATAGTTTTTTTATCTCCTTTTTCCATGGCTTTAGGCGCTTAAACTTTGATCTTGTCATGTTATATTCATTATATTATATTTGTCAATTTTCGGGGCCGTTGTGAGAGTTTCTTTGAAGAGATATGTGGAATGGCTAAAATAACTTCATCAACTAATTCTTAAATGGCTAAAGTTTTTTTTTTCCAGCGAACAAATACTTGTTTGAGTAAACTGATTGGAATCTAAGAATCTCCGCTGGAACTATAATGATGGTTAGGATCATCTATTTAGTTAGAGTTATATGTAGAGAAAAACAATGGTGTAATAGAATTTCCAAATACCTCATGCTGGAAAACTTTTTAAGTCTGATCCTATTGTCTTTACAGTATTTTTAATATATAGTTAACGAAGTGAGAAGATAAAAAAGAATAAAAGAAGAACCAAAGTGAACGAGGAAGGATGGCGTCGAATAATAAATTGGACCAAAGGTCTTATATACTGACAATTGATACCTTCAAAGTTTCTCTGGAACTAAATTTAATTGTTTGGTGTTAAGGCAGTGTGCTTATTTGTTTGTTTGGTTGGTTAAAGCTTTAGTGAGATTATTAAATAATACTTCTTACCTATTTGTGTTTACATATATAATACTGGTGGCATACCTTATCTAGTGTCTGCATGTCGTTATTTATGTGTCTAAATACGTTTAACTTTTGGTATAGATAATGAAAATTCCCGAGCATCGAAAATGGATGGAAAATAGACTTCTCAGAGGTCGAGCAGAATATACAACTGAATTTGTAAGTGGCATGGAGAAGTTTATTGAATTTGCTTGTCGTCAACAGAAGTACTTATCTGAGGGAGTCATAAGGTGTCGTTGCAAGCATTGTAAAAATATGAAGCACCTTACGCCAGATGAAGTTAATGCGCATGTTTATCGAAGTGGATTCACACCAAGATATTGGTATTGGACATCACATGGAGAGGAAGCACCTCCAATTAATTTGAATAAAGATAACAATTCAGGTGCTTACAGTAGTCATCAAGGGGGTAAATTTGACATGGCTTCAAGCAGTCAAAGTAGCATTCTAGGGGATGACTATGAACAAGTAACTAGATATCAAGGTATGGTTTATGAAGCTGCTGGCATAGAATTCGGGCATCAAATAGAACCCAATTTAGAAGAGCCTCCAAATACGGAAGCTACTAAGTTTTATGACATGTTGAATTCAGCTCAGCAACCATTATGGCCCGGATGTAAATATTCAGAGTTGTCTATGGCGGTTAGAATGATGAGTATTAAATCTGAACACGATATGTCCCAAAGTTGTTTTAATGCAATGGCGCAATTGATGAAGGATTCAAATCCCCCGATAATAAGATACCTCTTAATTACTACTGGGCAAAGAAGCTAGTCTGAGGGCTTGGTCTAACTAGTCAAAAAATTTATTGTTGTATTAATGGGTGTATGTTGTACTACAAGGCTGATATAAACATGATCGAGTGTAAGTTGTTATGAACCTCGATATAAAGAACAAGTGCGCAAGCAAAACAAGAAGGTTCCACGTAAGAGATTGCATTTTCACTTATTCCTAGGCTTCAATGACTATATGCTTCCACAAAATCTGTGGAGCACATGAGGTGGCATTATGAAAATCGTAGGGAAGATGGCGTGTTGTGCCACCCTTCAGATGGAGAAGCATGGAAACATTTCGATCGAACCTATCCGAACTTTTATGTAGAACCTAGAAGTGTTAGACTCAGTTTATGTTCTGATGGATTTACACCGTATAGCCAGTCAGCATCACCATACTCTTGTCGGCCAGTGATTGTTACTCCCTATAATCTTCCTCCTTATCTATGTATGACTGCCCCATACATGTTCTTAACATTGGTCATTCCAGATCCTCATAATCCCAAGGGGAAAATTGATGTATATCTTCAACTGTTAATAGATGAGCTGCAACAACTGTGGACTGTTGGTGTGTAAGTTTATAGGACTGATTCAGATTTTATTTTGATATATGTTGTGTTATAAAATACTACAGAAAAAATTTAGATGGCTCCCTTATTATAATGATGCTATACGACGCAATTTTGAGTAAAGGACATCTTCAAGAATGATCCAGCTTTTCCAAGATGTTAGAAAGGACTTGTCTGTGAAGCCAAATTGGATGGGTGATGCAGTATTCAAGGAGATGAAGGAGCATTGGGAGTCTCCTCAATTTAAGTTAAAGTCGGAACAAAACAAGAAGAATCGCGATGCAAATGCAGGTGCCTCGGTTCATACAGGTGGTTGTATACCTCATCGTGTGATTTGGAAGAGATTGGTAATGTATAGATCCTTTTTAATTTTTTCTTTCTAGCAAATAGATCATATAAATGTTGATAGAATACACATCTCCCTTTAATTACAGAAGGAAGCTACTGGAAAAGATCCTTCATTTTCAGAATTTTATTTTTGCACTCATCGAAAGGAGAAAGATAAAAGTTGGGTAAATGAGAAAGCTGAAGCTGCTTATGTAAGTCTTCCTTCTACAACATATATGTATTGAAATTATTTAACTGCCATTACTCTATTAAGTTGATGTATAATTGGTTGTTTCAAGAAGAGCAGATAATTTAATAGTCCAACACACTTATGCACAAGCTTGCTCTAAGTAATTATGCCTTATCAGGGCCTAGGCAAATCTTTAGATTTAGACCATTATGAAAAACATAAAAGACAGAAATGGAGAGAAGAAAAAGGAGTGGCCAAGTAGCCATTATTTTATTGTAGTGATAATAAACAAGAGTAATATTAGTCTTTCTAAATTGGACCTACTAGCTTTATCAAATTAAAGCTTCTGATTGAACCATAAACCAGCATCACCCTCACAAAGTCACGATCAATTAACTCCTCTAAAATATTGCATACTGACAGTTGCTTGTTGCTTGTTTCTTAGGAGCCTGAGGAGTATGAGGACTGTGAATCCATGCACTTTTCCCGTCCACCTTGCTGCAAAGTGACAGCTATTAGACAATTCAACACATAAATCCCTTAATCATCTTTTGTCAGGTGGCAAAGTATTTTAATACAAAACTTTCAGCCAGATAATTATAAGACTTCAAACAGAAATAGTTCTTTAAACAACTAAGTTTTCTAAATACCCAAAGGGGGCTTAACTCATGCGGCTAATGAACAGCAGGAATTGGATGCCTCAATGACAGAAGGGTTAGTATGTTATTTCTATGGATAAAAGTATAGAAGATCGATTTGTTAATTGCAACTAAGAAAGATCACATTTTATTTTGTGATACGTCATATGTGCAACCAAGTACATTCTTAGCATTAAAGGAGAATTCAATTAATATCTTCAGTTGTTGGTATCGATACCATTGATATATCGTATTAATACTACAATATAGAAAAATCTGGAGCCAGCATGTCTCTTCTTTTTTAAGAATGTTAAAAGAATTCTTCCTTGATAACATCTTCCTATAAAAATTTCTTCTAGGTTTCTTAGAAGTTCAGAATGATCTTCACAACCTCTGATTCATATGAATAGTGGATTTATTTGCAGCTAGGAGCTATCTATTTTTAATGAATTTAATATACTTAGGCATGTAATTGCCTTTTAAGTGACTTGATCGTGTAGATATATTTTTGTACTCGTCAGCCTATATTAGTTAATCCCGGAAAACTAATTATATTGAACTTGGTTCTTAAGTACCATTTTTGGTTTAATTCAGGTAAACATCCGATTACTTGTTGTGGAGTCTTTGCTCCATTTTCTTTAGTATTCTCTAATCCATTAAAAATGCCAGGGAAAGATGTGCGTAAGTGCTAGCAGTTGTCAAAATTATTATAATTTGTTTTAGTGCAAAATCACTAATATCTGTTTCAATGCTTTTGTGCAGAATAATTTTGAAGAAAAGAAAGAAGAATTATTAGTTTCCCAAAGTGCATCTGTTGATGGAGAAACTAATTCAACTAGCTGAGTTATCTCAATTAAGTGATATGGATATTTGGGTGCTATCAGTTGGTGGAAGAAAAAAGGAAGAGTTGCAGGTCTTGGCTCTTTGGGTCGATCTGTAAAAGTACCTAAGCAAACAACATCTGATGTGTCGGAAGCAGTTGATGATCGGATTAGAGCCCAAGTTCATGCGTTAAATGCTGAGTTATATAAACAGTTGGAAGAAGCACAATGCCAAAATAAAGAGATGAGGCGCCAAAATAAAAAGATGAGGCGCCAAAACAAAAAAATGAGGAAGGAGTTAGGTGACACAAATGAGAAATTAGCAGCACTGATAAAGCATGTGGGCTACCCGGCATCATCTTCAAATGCACAACCATCATCTTCGGAAGACAATCAAGATTCTCAGAGTGATAATAATGATAACAACAACTCGTTAGACGGGTATGATCGGGATTGAGATACTTAGTTATACTATTTCAGATGAGTATGATCACTATTGAGATACTTGGTAGTACTATTTAAGATTTACAGTTTAAACTTTTAATTTTTTTCATTTAGGAATTATGCATTATTATTTATTAATTTATGGATCATATTGTGGCTATATATTACTTCAGATTTGTGCACAGTTGTTTGTTTGAAAAAAAGAGAGGATGAATATTATATGTATATTGAATTGTGTGGAATATAATTTGAGACTAAATACTAATAAATTTGCTTTTGAAAAATGTACAAGTTACTTGTGGGTTTTCATGGGAATGCCGTGAAGCGGAACAATATTTCGTTGGGAATTTACCTGCAAATATACAGTACGTAGGGATTTACATGGGGATTTTGTTAGGAATTCTACTGCAAAATTATCCCTTCAAATTCCCACGAAGTTCCCTTTTTCCACGAAATTTTAATTGAATATTTTCTGCAAATTTACTTGGAGGTTTTGTTGCGGAATTACATGCGAATATTTGCCCATGAAAATCCCTAGGAAAACTCTTTCTTTCATAATTTTTTACCAAAATTTACTTACGATTTTTTGGTAGTGGTTGCGGAAAAGTCCGCAAGTAACTTACATAGGGATTTAACATTTCCAGGTAATGTACCTGTGGCCAATTTATCCCCAGGTAACGAACCTAGGAAATTTAAAATTCACAGGTAATAGTTATCCACGACCTTTATTCCTGTGGATTCCCGTTTGCATGAAAATCCCCAAGTAAATATTTACCTGTGAATTTTACATTATAATCCCTAAAAAAAATTCTTATGTAAATGGCACTTTTCTTGTAGTGAAAAGTGCAGCTGATGGGCTAGGTTAAGGAAACGGTTTCATGAACCAGTTCCTTCTCGCTAAAATATACAAGAGAAGATCTGTTGCAAAAGATGTCAGATAGTTACAATCAAAAGAAGAAGAACAAAGTTGGAAAGACTACAGGAAAGGGCATGGGTGACACTAACAGAAAAAGTGCTCCTTCTATCCTTGTAGCTACTCCTCCCATAAGAGGCAGAACTACAAGGAGCCAGAAGAAGCAGAGTGAGGCCAATGTAAAAAAAGGCCTTAGCTGAGAATGCCAAGAAAGTCGCTTGAAAAACAAGGCTGGTAAGCCAAGTAGAGTAGTCCAGATTGAGGAGATGAACCTGGTTCTTGAAGATGAATATGAGGATGTGGAAGTACCCACACCTAGTTTCAAAAAGAAAAAAACTTCTCAAAAGAATTCTCGAGACATAGAGGCTGAGGCTGAGGCTGAGGCTGAAGGCTCAATTGTGTCTGAAAGAATTAGGTCTGCCAAAAGGAGCAAGGAGGCTCAACTAGTGGAAGAAAATGGCTAAAGATGCTGAGAATGAAAGGCTGAAGAAACAATTGGTTGAAGTAGAGGATGAGAGAGACTCTCTCAAGTGTGGGCTTACAAAGTAAAAGGAGAATAATGATAGTATTCATCAAGATATGTTGAAACTGCTTCAAGTCAAGAACCAAGAACCTGGTCCTTTCCGGTCTTAAACCCTTCTTAAGCCTTGTTTGTAACCAGTAACCCAAGTGGGATATTTTTTATTTTTTGCTCACAATTTTTTATGGTTTTATTATCAATCAATAAAATTCACCGCTTTTGCTCTAATTGTTTGTTGATATTTCTTAGATGGCTAATATCCTTAGTTGAAAAATAGAAAATTGAATCCATGATTGCATTTGAAGTAGTCCAGTGGCTAGAGTGATATTTTTTAAAATCTAGTTACTTACCTTAATTGTACAACTTTTCAATATTCAAAAAAGGGGAAGATAAGGTGTGCTTTTGCTTTGGACTGTGGTGTTTATAACCTAATAAACATGGTCCTTGATGATTTGTGACTTTAAATGAAAAGTGTTGTAATATTGTGTTGATGTTGAGTTGAGTTGAAACATGTTCCATGTTTATGAAAAGCACTGAGTTTGTCACATCAAAAAGGAGGAATTTGTTGACCTGAGCGAATTTGATTTTGATGATTGACAAAGGAACATATGCATGAACCAGGTCCACGGACAATGTACATAAGTGACAGGTAGAATCAAGCAAAAGGCATGCACGTGAAAGAGATAAGTATAAGCGGTTATTTCTGATAATCCCTGAACAAAAAGGTTGCATATTTGATAAGGTGCAGGACTCCTTACTTGAAGAGAACTCTATCCAAAATAAGGAAAAAGTTAGAAGTTGAAGATAACTAGAATCCTTCCACCAAGGAAGAGTAAAGCATTAGACTTCTAGTTAATCCTTATTCTACTAACTCTATAAATGTCAGTTTTTTTCTCTTTTAGAAGTGATGTACACATACTGAAGTTAAGCACGAATTGAGAGCAAAATAACAAGGTATATTGTGATCAATTCCTGTGAGATATAAGAGTGCGATCCTTAAGCTACACCAACCAGATTGAAGAACCAGCTCCATAAAGAGTTTTATGTGTCTTTCTTTATTTCTAGTTCAAAATGTAGTAGGCGTTTTGAGTTGTACCTTTCAGCTTTCTAAGAAACAAATTGTACTAGGTACCTGAGTTGTATCTTTCAAGTTAGAGTTAACTCGAAGTAGTTGTAACAACCTGTGGCATGTTGCTGTAAGGGTTAGAGTTAATCCTTAGGTTTACAAGAGGTTGTAAACTCTAGTTGTATTGTTCAAGTTAGAGTTATCTTGAAGTAGTCGCAACAGCCTGTGGCTGGTTGCTACAAGGGTTAGAGATAGTCCTTAGGTTTGCAATAATTTGTAAACTTTGTTGTTGGCTCAGAGTTGTAGTGAAGTGTTTGGGAAAAATCCTACTGGGTAGTAGGTCGTGGTTTTTTCCCCATAATAATCATTTTCCCCATCCTGGTGCCTTCACCACCTTTGACACACACCCTACTGTTATTGCTTTTTTTTTTTAAATACTTGGAGCATTCCTCGGTGTGAAATTTGTAACCATTCACAAAATACTTAGATATAGTTGTAACTATAGGTGCAGGTCCCTAACATATATCTTTCAAAAATTGATTAACACCGTTGTTCGGATTATTGACCTACATGTATTGTTAAATAAATCACAAGAGAATAATTATATGCACAAGTGACCAAGTATGTATATTCACATGTGAGAAAGTATGTAAGATGCACTTACACACTCTTTAAACCATGCCTCAAATGTAGAATATACAACATCATGGCCAAATTAACTCACGATGTCACTGAGCGACACATTAAAATTTTGTTAGTTGCATCAACCAAATTAAATAGTAGTCCATGTAAATTAGTCTTACGTCAATACTTACTTAATAAAGGGTTGAACTTCCAGACAATTTAACAACACATGATTTGAAGCTGATTTCCACTCCATACTACTTAGGCCTCTTTTGATCGATCTTTAGAACCTCGTCCTGGTTGATTGAATATGGATATTGGTGGATATAATGGATCATTCTCAATCACGACATTGTGCCAATTGAGCCTACTTCTAGCACATGGCACATGACTGTCGAAGTAGTAAGAATAAAAATGGGCAGTTTCCTTTGCAAGATAGGCTTCACATATGGATCCTTCAATCCTATTCCTTTGTTAACAAATCGTTTACACTTGTCGATAGTCCTGCACATTGTCATATTAGAAGATAATGTTAAACAAAATTACAAGAATAAATCAAGGTTTGATCATTATCTCTCGAATGGATACATCCACCTGTATTGAACCGGCCCTCCAAGTCGCACCTCGTGTACAAGGTGAATTGGAAGGTGTTCCATCACATCAAAGAAACCACATGGAAAAATCCTTTCCAGCTTATTACTGATTATAGGAATGTTCCGATTCATTTGAAATAGGTTTTCTTCTCTTAATGTGGTAGAACATAAGTCTTTGAAGAATAAACTTATCTCAGTGATAGGTTTTCAGATATTTTCAGGCAAACCACAAAATGCAATTGGGATTAAAGTTTCCATGAAGAGATGACAGTCATGACTTTTCATATGAGTCAGCTTTCCTTCAACCATATCAGCACGTTTTCCCAGGTTCCAAGCATAGCCCTCAAGCATCTTTAGGTTTGTAACTCAATCACAAATTTGTTGTCTTTGTTCCAAAGTGAATATGTAACTGGCCTTGGGCTTGAACACCTTATCATTGTTCGCAGACTGCAAATGTAATTCAGGTCGCTTGCAATACTCTTGTAAGTCTAATCTACCCTTCGGGTTATCTTTTGTATTATTCTTATCATCCATCACTGTGTTGAACAAATTGTCAAAATAGTTCTTCTCAATATGCATGACATCAAGATTGTGTCTGAGAAGATTATCCTTCCAATATGGCAACTCCCAAAATATGCTCTGTTTTGTCCAGTAATGAGTAATACCATGTCCTCGAAATCTAGAAGGTGGCGCCTCGGTAACTTTAGTGAAGTTCTGAACCCTCTCCCAGATTTTCTCAACGGACAAAATTGGAGGTGGCAAATCATGTTCAACTATATTCTTTTTGAATGCATTCTTCATCCTTCTGAACTCATGATCAACTAGCAAGAACTGATGATGACAATTAAGGTATGACTGCTTTCGGCTATGTCTTAAAGTGAAGCTTTACCATTTTCTATGCAGTAATGACATGCTAACTTTACAGCAGTCATCCACCTAGACAACATTCCATACGCAGGAAAATCATTAATGGACCACATTAAATTAGCAAGTAAGTTGAAATTTTACTTAGTTGATATGTCATATGTCTCAACTCCATCGTACCACAACTGTTTTAGCTCATCAATAAGAGGTTGCAAATGTACATCAATCAAACTCGTTGGATTGCGGGGACCAGGAATAACGCAATTTAAAAAAATATATGGACTAGTCATACGCATTTCAGGCGGAAGATTATACGGCGTAATAAAGACTGGCCAACATGAATATGGTGTTGCAGAAACAGAAAATGGTATGAAACCATCAGCACACAAACCCAACCGAACATTCCTCGGTTCACTAGCATAATCCGGATACGTCCTATCAAAATGCTTCCAAGCTTTCCTATCTGAAGGATGACACATAACACCGGGCAGCCTTCTATTTTCATAGTGCCATCTCATATGAGGAGCGGAACTCATCGATGCGTACAACCTCTTTAATCCAGGAATAAGAGGTAACTAATGCATCAACTTCACTGCAATATTCTTCCCGCTGGAAACCCGCTTAAAACGAAGTTTTTCACAAAATTTTCAACTCTATAAATCTGCATCACCCTTATAATACAACATGCAACCATCTTCACAACAATCAATTCTCAGAGACGAGAGTCCTAACTTAGAAACCAATCTTTTTTCCTTATAGAAATCTTCAGGTATGTTGAAAGTTCGGTCAACTAGTTCACTCATAAGGCCAATGAAAGAATCCACTCGCGCTTGAGAAATATTGGTATCTGATTTGATACTTAATAATCTAACCGCAATAGACAACTGAGAGTGCATACTCCCTTCACTTAGTGGATGATTAGCGGCCTCTAACTGTTCATAAAAATATTTTGCCTCTTTGTTAGGAGGTTGTTCAACACTTTCATGGGTTTCAAAATCGAAGTGCATCCCAAAAGCATCCGCAACTATTTCATGGTATCTAGGATGTTGAACGTTATTCTCCACCGACCTACTACTTTCACCAACAACTATGTTATGAAACACACCATCAGTACCATCAACCTCTCTATGACTAGTCCACACAAAATAATTATCCATAAACCCCTTTCTATAAAGATGAGTCGTAACATCCACCGAACCCAAAAAATTCAAACACTTGCACTTTGTACAAGGACACCTAATCATCCCTTCAATCCAAAACGGTTCAAGTGACATTGCATGCCTAATAAATTTCTTAACCCCTTCTATAAATTCCTCCTTCAAAAATAGATGATTAGGATAATTCCTATAATACATCCAACTACGATATTCCATCTACACAAAGAACAAATAAATTACATGTTATAATTGATCATAATTCAAATTAATTTATAGAATTAAGTTACATAATAAACTTTAGTTACAAAGTACAACATTTAAACAATTTGAGTGCATATTAATTTGAATACAATATTGTTCTAACCATATCATTAAACAAAATTAGACTCGCTAGAATATTGAATTAGTTAAGCCATTCAATTAAACTAACTCACTTACTATTTATCATAATTAATAAACCCTAAATCATAATTTGATATGCCCTAAATCATAGTTTAATAAGCCTTAAATCATGATCAATAAAATTGAAAAAGATAAAAATTAGCTAAGCAAATACATAATCATAAGCTTCTGACATAATATCATCTAAATTAGCTTAGTCAAGTACCTTGCATGATATCATAAATAAAATCAATAAGAGCTGTGAGCACCTAATTTTTGCCCTAATGCAAATCACTCCTAAAAAATATTCCAAAATAGTTTTCTTTAATTACTTCATAGAATTGTAGGAATTTTTCCCCCTCGGTAGGGGACAAGGACTTACCTCCCGATTCTTCCATTTCGGGATAGCCCGGAGCCACAGCAAGGGAGAAGAAAAGAAAATTCTCGAGGCTGCTGTCGAGGTAAGGGTCGAGGACTCGTGAGATACCGGTCCTGCCCCACCCGGCGTGATAAGATATTTCAGGATCGCCTCCCTTCAGTGAATCGATGTTCGATGAAGCCCATGACGAAGAATCGATCCCACGAGGAGGCCTATGGAACGGATCATCCACTCCGAGGCCTCTTTAGCGGTATGGACTTATCCGCCCCAGAAGATTTTTTCGGTTTAGGTGAATTAGAGGTACCAAAGAAAAGTCCATCTTCGGAGGCCGGCGGTTCGAGCTCGAGCCCTGGGGTAGCTGGATTCGGCGGAAAGCCAGCTTTGATCGGCAAAGGAGAAGGGTTGAGATCCGATCCCGAGAAATCAAAACCTCCAGTCTCGATTGGCTCGGTCATTGCCACCTGGGATACCCTTGTCAAGGAGCTCGAAGTGGCAGTCCTGGAGGGAGGCTCTCGAAAAGGTTCATGCTGGGGTTTCGATTTATCGGCCGAGCTCAAAAATGTTAAAAGGCTCGAGGACGAGGCCAAGAAGCTAGCATACCCCGAGGATGAGGAAGATTCTGAGGTTTCGTACGGATCCGGGGACGGGGAAGATTCCGATGGCCACGGTGATGAGGCAGGCCTATCAGTCTCGATGGGGCTCGGTGATTGCCTCCCGGGATACCCTTGTCAAGGAGCTCGAAGTGGCAGTCCTGGTGGGAGGCTCTCGAAGAGGTTCATGCTTGGGGGTTCGATTTATCGGTCGAGCTCAAAAATGTTAAGAGGCTCGAGGCCGAGACCAAGAAGCTGGCGTACCCCGAGGATGAGGAAGATTCTGAGGGTTCAGACGGATTCGAGGGCGGGGAAGATTTCTATTGCCCCGATTATGAGGCAGGCCCATTAGTCTCGATACAGTAAGTGCATACTTAGGTGCGTCGGGGGTTGTATTTGAAAGATAATTAAACTATTGAGGGCTTTAGGAGTAAAAATAAAAGAAGAAGGACTCGAAAAGAAAAGGTGTAACTGCCAACAGGGCAGCTGGCAGTGTTGGTTATGGAAATATTTCTTCTCTTCTGACAGACGCGGATTTGGCGCTGATAGATTCCCCTTCCCCCAATTGGATTCTTCCAAATTCAGTACTCACTATATAAAGATGCTCATAGAGCAGAGAAAGGGGGGTGGCTCTAAAAACCGAGCTAAAAAAGGGCTTCCTCTTTGATGAAAAACCGAGCCACAGGAGGCTCTCGATTCGAGGCAAAAACCTAGCCACCGGACCTTCCTCTTCAATGCCCAAAAACCTGTGATAAACTTGTGGAAGCTGGGATTGGGAGCTGATATAACCGCTGATTACGCTGTTTTCCAGTAGCTGAGTTCCAATATTATATATATATTTTTTGCCTTTGTTTTGGCTTTCGATTTTTATTTGTGGCTTAGGTATGAACTTCGATCCAAAATGCTATAATTGTTGATTAGATGCTATATCGTATTGAAATTCACAATAATTGTTCCCTTATCCCTCTGGAAAAGTTCATCATTGTTATTTGCAAGTTTAATTTAATGTTGAACTATTTCAATGCATAAAGTTAGAATAAATCTGTGTACAAAAGTCATTTGTTGATAATCACCGTTAAAGCTTCATTTGGATGTGTTCGTCATTTGAAATAGGTTTCGAAATTGAAATAGGTTCCGAAACTGAAATCCTCGATTTAAGTGGAAATCGAAAACGTCAATATTAAGTCATGAGTTTGTTTAGTGCTTTAACATATTTGAAATCTAAGGGAAGTAGAGTGTGTCTATTCGTATAATGATTTGCTTCAATTAAGCTAAATCTTTAGTTTTGAATTTCTTGAAATCAAGCCTATAGTAATGTTACCCATGCTTGAGGTAGATGTGCATAGTCAGTTAGTAATTTTATGTTTTTAAATTCTCCTTTGGTTCAATTGGGTATGAGTTTAGGCTAATAGTTGATGAATTTTGAGCTGCCAACACTTACTCTAACCCAATACATGGCTCCGTAGCTGTCAACTTTTACACGGGATCTTGAATTTAGAAAAGTAATTAATTCTTGAATATTCGTAGTTTGCTTTAGGCGTGATTAATAAATAAATCATCGTGACTATGGGTACGGTTCCCGTGGTATGGTCACAATACGTAAACCCTAACTCAAGTGCGCGTTTCATGCGACTTGGCCATAACTTCAAAAAATAATAATAATAAACATGTTGTAAGCCACGGGTGCATTTCACGTGACGTGATTCGCAATATGTACAAAAACAGTAAGTGCACGACATCGCAACTTATTCAGATAAACTCCATAAATCTTAAAAAGCGATCAAAAGCGGTAATGCACAAAAGGTTCTAAAACGTGTAATAAATCAGATAATTAGGCCAAGTGTTAACTGTTAAGCGACCATGCTAAAACCACAGAATCCGGGAATGCCTAACACCTTCTGAGTTAACAAAATTCCTTACCCGATTTTCTGTGTTCGCAGACCACAAATAGAGTCAAATTTTCTCGATTTAGGATTTTAAAATAAACCGGTGACTTGGGACACCATAAAAATTATTTCAAGTGGCGACTCTAAAAAAATAAATAATCTCATTTCGAATAATGTCACTTTAATTGAAAAAACTCCCCTATCCCTCGGGAAAGGAGGTGTGACAAAGAGTAAACCCTAAATCTAACAAATTATAAATCAATTGAAATAATCCCAAAATCCCAAATTGTAAACCCTAGTATATACAATTGAAAGAATTTAAATAACTAAAATTAACAAATATAGATAACTAACCTTCAAAGAGAGGACATGGGTATGATTTTGGGAGTGGCACGACTGTGGGTGGCACAGCAGTGGTGGCGCGGCAGGGGTGTGACCAACAGAGAACAGGTAGAGACAAAGTGGGTGAGAGGGGGGGTTGATTTTGGGTGAGAAGGGAATGATGAGTTGATTTGGCTGGGATTTGGAAAGGGTTCACGGTTGTGGAAGAAAGAGTGAAAGAAAGAGAAAAGAGAAAAATGGGGAAAAAACCCGTATGTGGCAGCCTAAATTAAGATTTTTCAGCCGACTTCGGGCGGAATTGCGTTCGGTAGATTTAAGTTAGTGTTTGACCATTTGACCACACATTCCGACCAATATCGCTCGGTATTTCAATTTTAAATTTTATTAAAAATTAATTTAATGGAAATACCGACTGAAGTCGGTCGATTTTAGTCAATTTATATATCTAGCTTTTAAATAAATAATATTTAATTTTTATATATACGCGCGCGCACACAACTTTTAAATGAATATCGTAGTGTGTGTGCGTGCAGGTTTTTTAAATTACATATACATATATACATATACATATATACATACATACATATATATACATATATACATATATATATATATATATGTATGTATATATATATATATATATGTATGTATGTATATATGTATGTATGTATGTATATATGTATATGTATATATATATACACACATGCATATACATATATTCTCCAATCGTGTGATTTGACCGAGTATATGTTGCTGTATATATATATGTGTGTGTGTGTGTGTGTGTGTGTGTGTGTGTAAATATATATATAATTTAGGATGTTATATATACGTAGATTGTAAATAACAATAATCTATAAGTGTTTGACCATTTCGACTACTAATACGGGCCGATTTCGGTCGGTAACTAATTTAAAAATAAAATGTATAGTGCTATATTAAAACTTAAGTTGTAGCAACAACAACATATACTCAGTCAAATCACACAATTGGAGAATATATATATATGTGTGTGTGTGTATACAATTTAGGATGTTATATATATGTAGATTGTAAGTAACAATAATCTATAAGTGTTTGACCATTTCGACCACTAATACCAACTGATTTCGGTCGGTAACTTATTTAAAAATAAAATGTATAGTGCTATAAGATATAGTGCTATATTAAAACTTAAGTTGTAGCAACAACAACATATACTCGATCAAATCACACAATTGGAGAATATATATATAATGTATATGTGTGTGTGTGTATGTATGTTTGTGTATATATATATACACACACAATTTAGGATGTTATATATATGTAGATTGTAAGTAACAATAATCTATAAGTGTTTGACCATTTGGACCACTAATACCGACCGATTTCGGTTGGTTACTTATTTGAAAACAAAATGTATAGTGCTATAAGATGTAGTGCTATATTAAAACTTAAGTTGTAGCAACAACAACATATACTCGATCAAATCACACAATTGGAGAATACATATATTATGTATATATGTGTGTGTGTGTATACAATTTAGGATGTTATATATATGTAGATTATAAGTAACAATAATCTATAAGTGTTTGACCATTTCGACCACTAATACTGACCGATTTTGGTTGGTACTTATTTAAAAATAAAATGTATAGTGCTATAAGATGTAGTGCTATATTAAAACTTAAGTTGTAGCAACAACAACATATACTCGATCAAATCACACAATTGGAGAATACATATATTATGTATATATGTGTGTGTGTGTATGTATGTGTGTGTGTATTTATATATAATATATATACAATTTAGGATGTTCTATATATGTAGATTGTAAGTAACAATAATCTATAAGTATTTGACCATTTCGAGCACTAATACTGACCGATTTTGGTTGGTACTTATTTAAAAACAAAATGTATAGTGCTATATTAAAACTTAAGTTGTAGTAACAACAACATATACTCGATCAAATCACACAATTGGAGAATACATATATAATGTATATATGTGTGTGTGTATATGTGTGTGTGTGTGTGTGTGTGTGTATAAATATATATAATTTAGGATGTTATATATATATATATATATATATTGTAAATTGTAAGTAACAAGAATTTATAAGTGTTTGACCTTTTTGACCACTAATACCGACGGATTTCAGTTGGTATTTTTATAATTATATTAAAAATAATTTTTTATTCAAAAAAAATAATTGACGCAGGATGGGAAAAAATAAATTAGAATTTTCGATCGACATCGGTCAGTATTCTATAATTTTTTAAAGTAATCATTTTTTTTGTAGATGGTATGCAAGTCTGACCAAGCTTTGGTCAAAGATTGACCATTTTCCGACCGCAGTCTCTCGAAATTTTAACTGTGCTAGATAAAGCAAACTTTCTTTTTTGTGGGACCATGTTTTCCGACTGATCGCGATCGGTATTTTTATTTACTTGTTATTTGAATTTTTTGACTTATTTACTTTGTTTCCAACCGATATTACTTTCCGACTAATTTCGATCGATATGCTCTGGACGGATTTTGACAGTTTTCTAGTAGTTTCAGGATTAATTCCCTTTTCAGTTTCTCATGACCACAACAAATACTAAATAGTTATCCTCAGTTGTTGAGATCAACAAATTTAGCTATATATATACACAAGTTACAAATTTCTGCTTATCCTTATTGATCAAGATTGCATGCAATTGTAACCTTTCCTGTATGCACCTTCACCAATCATCTTAGACTTGGAAAAGTAATATCTTCTCTAGTACTCAACCTTAGCTTCTATACCTGCCATCAGATAATAAGGACTGTTGGAGAGCCTTCAACTCTGCTATCTGCCTCTCTTAAGGCTCTTTGCAAAGCAACTTTTTTGTTATCCCAACTTCTTTCTCAGCTTCCATATGCTTCTCTTTCTACTCTTCACCAGCGATTTTCCTTAGATTTTCTTCTCTTTTCTTAGCAGAATGGCATTCCCTTAATTATTGGTCTTGTGTATCCGCGATAATCTCATTTCTTTCAAAGCCACCTTCTTATATTTCTACATCTAGAATTCAACTTGTATCATGCATTTTAATAGAAATTCAACCATTATGACAAGAAAATGTTTGATTCAGAGGAAGAAGAAAGAGGCAAAAATTGGAATACAAATATCATTGGATTCGCCGATCCTCAAATAATCAAGGTTTCGTGGTTGAGTGATAACTGAAAATTTACAATCCCGACCGCATAATACTAGTGCACCTACATGCATGCTTTCATCGACATTATTTTTTGTAGCAGAAGGTCCAAAGCTAATTATCGAAACTTTCGACTATCCGAATACATACTTCGTGACATGCCATCCAACCGAAAGAGAAAAATATTATTTTAGACACTGCTTCTATTGAACTGTGTCATTACAAGTGTATAGACTATTGGATGGTCGCTACACCTGTATCTTACGCGATTTAAACATTTCCAAGTTCCAGCATGACGTTAATGTGTAGCATCGTTTACAATTTTGTTACCTCTTTGTTATGATAAATTATAAATATACTACTCCCTCTATATTGAATAGGCACAATATATAGGACTGAAAAGGCTAAGAATACTAGCTACCCGCCAGCTATGGACTACTAATATTTAAGTGAGTCCAATGTGGAGCCTAAGTTTATAATAATATTTTCTCTTTGTTTATATGATGTACAGTCAAATCTCTTTATAACAGTCTTATCTGTTCTGAATATTTTTGAATATTATAGCGAATTGCTGTTTAAAAGAATATTTATTATAACAAAACATGACATTTAATTTCGTAAAAACTTAAATTTTTATAGTGAAATAATGTTATATAAGGATCTGATTATAAAGAGGTCTGACTATATTACTGTCAATACTAAATATTGCAGTAAAGACGAAAGAGGCTAAGAGTGCTAGCAACCCCAACTGTAGTCAATCATTTGTGGTCCATCAAAGTATGGTTTCTAGATTTTAAAAAAGGGTAGTTTATTAGATTCTGAATATATTATTTATGTATATTTAGTGAATTTCTTAATAAAAATATAAGATTTTTATCAAAACTACTGAGTTTTATCTAACTTATAGCTATAATTCTAGTTTCGCCTCTAAATTAATTGTCTCTTCTTGTGGAGACCGGAAGCAGTCAATATTTTCTTTGAGCATATGTGCCAAAATAATTCTTTTCCCATGTCATTATCGTCAACTCTTGTTGAACTAAACTCATAATATCTCAAGTTAAAATATATAATGATTTGATTTACGATCAAATACTTATATTTTATATCTAATAAAAAAATTAAAATATATATACAGAAAATAAACAAAAGTTATTGACTTCACGTGAACTCATATATGACATTGTAGATAAGCCCCGGCTCTAATGTGTAAATTGAAATGTGTTCCTAAAGCAAACTATTAATTAAAGGTAAGAAATTAAGGGTGTGTTTGGTATGAAGGAAAATATTTTTTAATTTTTTCATGTTTGGTTGGCTTACATATTTTGAAAAATATTTTTCTCATGAACTCACTTTCCTCCAATTGGAGGAAAATATTTTCCCTGTCAAGAGAAGGAAAAACATCTTCCAAAACTCTTTTTCAACCTTCCCCGCTCGATTCCCCATCCCCACCAACTTACCCACATTCCCACCTACCCCACCCTCACTCCCCACCCCCACTCTAAATAAAATTTTTATTAATAGTAATTTCTTTTCATGTTATCGATAGATTTTTTTTTTCATTTCAACAAATGAGTATTTTCTTTTCATGATATAAAAAAATATTTTTTTCATTTTAACAAAAAAAGTACTTTCTTTTCATGATAAAGAAAAAGTATTTTCTTTATAGTTATAGAGTATTGTGTGAATTTTTAGAAAAATAATTAAATTATTGAAGAAAATAGAGTCCTGAAAATGTTGGGTATTTGGGGAGGGAGGTGGGGGCAAGGAAACATGGGGACTTGGGAAAGGGGGTGAAGAGAGTAGTATAAAAAAATATTTTCCTAAAAACATATTTTCTATTCTTCAAGGAAATATTAAAAAATATTTTTTGAAAAACATTTTCCACTCACCAACCAAACAAGAAAAAATAAATGATAAAATCACTCATTTTTCATGAAAATAATTTTAAAAATAATATTTTTCATAAAAAATATTTTCCTTCGTACCAAACATACCCAAAGTTCTGATATGTTCTACACCAAAAGGAGAAAATAGAAGTATTTGACACTATACTGACATAATAAATTCATTTAGTTTATTACTCATTATGGAGCTCAACTGAAGAAATTTTAGTGCTGTAGATTTCTTTCCTTCTAAGTTCAGTATCTAGGAAAATGAGGACAACTTACAGTTGGGTTACTACCATCCTCTTACCATTAATATCACACTCCGTGAAGTGTTTCTCTGGTATTGAGCAGAATTTCCACCCTCCTTCTCCCTAGGAGCAGAGGTATAATCGGGTTTGGCCGAATCCAATAATTTTTGTTCAAATTTTATATTTATTTTTTAAAAATTCATTAATTATGTACAAATATTAATTTAAAACCTAATAACTTAAAAGAATTAGAATTTTGAACCAGAAATTCTAGCGCACCTCTATTCCTCCCCCTTCCCCCCCGAAAAAAAAGTCAAATCTTCACAATAAGTCAGTTGCAAAAAGAATAATTATTTTTTATATTTAGTGATAATTTAATTTTAAAAATCTTAATTTATCTTAATGAAATAATTTATAACTCCATATAATATTTATGACTTATTTTAAATTATAAACTTTAATCATTATTTTTTAAACTCCAAATCAAAGTAAATCATATAAAATGAGACGCAAAGATTACTTTTTGGTGCTTTGCTTGTAGGAAACAAAGAGTATTCTTGTAAAAATATTCAGTCTGGTGAGTTTTTAAGGTTTTAGTAAATGTACTTCGATTATTACAGTATCTTTTTGGCTTTCGTGTGGCTGGAGATATAAAAACTACATTGACACTAATAGAAGTCGTGGTTGAGTGAAAAGTATTCCTTTATCTTTAAATAGTAAATGTTTTATATTTGAGGCTTGAATATAAAATTGTCTTTATTATAAACGCTTTACCCCGGAGTAGAAATTTCCAATAAATTATTTACCCGTAAAATAATAAAGTTGAATTTATACGTGATTTCTAGACAAGTGAATTAATTTGATCATGAAATAATACAAAAATTAAAGAAATATATGATACTTAGCCTTGAAATATAGATGAAAATAGCAGATATGACAATTTCGGGACAATGCTTCCGAGTACAGCGACGATGAGATCGAAAAGTAAGAAAGTAAAATTGTGTAAAGCTTTGTATAGAATAGAGTATAAGTTTAGCCAGAAAATTCATGTCCCCTTACAATGATAACTGAGTTCCCTATTTATAGTTATGTCTATAGAAGGATTCATGTCCCCTTACAATGATAACTGAGCTCCCTATTTATAGCTATGTCTAGGGAAGGAAGCCCTAAAATCATGTCCTCCTTTAATGTCAATTATGAGGGTTATTGCTGAAGACGTAACGATGAACATAAATGCCAAATTCTTTGTAACGGACCTTCGCTCTTAATGCTGTAGAATATTCTCTATTAAATACTATCGGGCACAGAGTATTTAACACACCGTTATGAACGTTATCCTTTTCGGTGGCAAGCAGAATGGCTGTGTTCGGTCTTTGGTCATTCCATTCTTGGGTTCCACATGTCCTCCCTTTAGACGACCACGTGTCATATCAAATTTCACCCTATACAGATAGTCCCCCTGCTTTTCGGTGATATAACTTTGTGTTATTGGGAAGCTGGTAGAAACACCTTTTTGGCGGGAATACTATAACTCCCTCTCATGGTTACTGACAGTTGATTAGACGCACGTCTCTTCACATTTAATGCCCCGAACACGCGTTCTCCCATGATTCAGCATAACTTTTGCCGATTATCGAGGTAATCATGACCATGAATTTAGCTGCCAAAATTTTACTTACACGCCACATTCTTTTCCTTTGCGTTTCATAATTTTTCAAACTCCTGATTTGTATCTTTGTTTTCTATTCTTTCTCTAGTTCTCTTCAAAAAATAAAAAAACCTTTTCCTTCTTCTTTTTCAATGGCTTCTTCCTCTAAGCGTGCTGGTTCTACAAAGAACAAGAATAAAATCGAGGACTCTGTTCCTCTAATGGTGGGTTCCATCATCTCAAGAAAGCTCAGTACCATAAAGGACCTTGAAGAGAAATTTCCCTCTGCTAACCCTCGTACATGGGCTGTTAGTAAGTACCCTTCTTCCATTCGTCTTCCAGTATCCTTGCTGTGAAGAAAGACTGTTGTTGCCATGCTCCTGATCTATCAGAGCGAGTGACCCTTCCCAAGGAAGGTTTTACATGCTTTTACACGTATCCCTTTACTTTGGCTGCGTTTCTTTGGGTGGAGAGTAAGGCTGGCTAAGGGTCCGGTCCAGTCACGGACCGGATTTTTTTTCCGGTCCGGTCCGGTCAGGTCCGGTACCATTACTATGCCCAAAACCGGACCAAACCGGTCCCTAACGGTCCGGACTCACCGGTTAAATATCGTTAGACCGGACCAGGACCGGTACCGGTGGCCGGTATACCGGTCCGATCCGGTCCGGTTGCCGGTTTATTCTATTTTTTTTTTGATTTTTTTTTTAATAATTAGTTACCATTGACTCATTTATTTAAGTTTATAAATAATTGAAAATTATGTTTCAAATCCGAATTTTAGAATTAAAGAAGTTACTATATAATAATATTCTTATAAGTTTTTGGAAATATAACTTATAATTAGAAATATAACTTATTCAAAGTTAGTAAAATTATAAATTTTGTAGTAGTGTAGTAGAAGGAAATTATAAGTTTTGAAAAATATAACTTATAATTAGAATTAAAGAAGTTACTATATAATATTCTTACAAAGTTTCAATTAG